>OMKP01069758.1:0-19402 GCA_900302375.1 Bathygadus melanobranchus | reverse complement strand
TGTGTCTCTCTCTCTCTGGGCTTGTGTGCATAATGTTTGTGTATAATTTTAACTGAAAGCATGGATGTATGTGGATGTAACATACTTTATCATGACCACATTTAAACATTTAATAAAGCAATAAACACATTCCCATTCACGCACACACACACACACACACACACACAGACACACACACACACACTGCTTGAGGCCAAGCCAACATGGAAGAGGAAGTTTACAGTGTTGCCATACTGCTGTACTGGAGCCAAGGCCCTCACTGTCATGGCCGACTGAGGAGCCTGGAAGACGGCGTCTCGTTGAATACAGAAGCTTTATTTATTGTTCTCTTCCCCTTCCCAAATTACAGCCTTCTGCTGAGTTAATGTATATTTACCTTTCTGCTTCCACCTCCTCTCAGATTATTTTGGACAGCATTTTTGGTCATCATGTGAACTCTTTCTGGGTTATCCTAAATAATGTCATTTTCTCACGGACCGACCTCATCGACACAGTCTCAATCCATTGCCAAAACCGGATTGGTAAAACAAACGAAAAATCCCAACATCAATGTGTCAATTTGTCTTGGGTGCAACCTTAGGTATGTTTTGTCTATTCTAGTCTGTCCCTCCTTGTCATTAAGAAGTGAACCAGTCCCATAAAGACCCACAGTGTCTGTCTGCTTCCTGCGCGCCCGCATGCTCCTGCCGACGCGACCACGTCTCCGAATACCTGCCACGGTGAATACGTTGCCAGGGGCCGCCTTGTCCCACAGGGGGCCAAACACAGTCACAGACCAGGGGAACCGTAACCACGAGAGGGCCCCTCAAAACGGCCCCTCCGGATCATTACAGCAGTTTCGCCTGCCTGATTTGTTGCCACGAGTTTGTCGCGAGCCACGGAGAAACTTTTCAAGAGACGGCACGGAACCAGATGCACTAATTGATGCCCTGATTTCCCCGACCGGGACTTTGATGGTTGCGACATTGCGTTGCGTCATAGCATGGTGGGGCCGAAGGGAAACACGTGGGAGCCAAAGTATCTGACTTGGTTGGCAGGCTTTGGGGCAAGCTGTATAACTTGGTTACATTGCCGTGATGTGGATTAGTACACAGTGCTCGCGATCGCTCCCGCGGGAGACCGTGAATTAGTTCATGCGGTGCAACGATATGAATCATGTTTGACGAAATATCCACCAACCAAGCCAAACTAACACCAAAACATTGGATTTGTACGGGTTTTGGATCAGTCGCATCCTGTGTGTGTGTGTGTGTGTGTGTGTGTGTGTGTTTGGGGGGAATTAGGACAGGACCACTTAATCCTGCCCTGGATGTCTCTCTGCGGGGGGTCTATACTGGGCTACACTGTGGACATATTGGTGATGGCTATGCTCTAGTTATCCAGATGCCCCAGTTAGTTCCTGTCTGGCTACTGACCTCCACATCTGTTGATACTAGATCACGACCAGCGTGGCATAAGGTCGTCGCTGGCTGGAACTCCACCGTGACGTGTGCATATCCCGCCATGGATTTAATTGCCGTTCATTGAGGTCACAGTTTACGTTTATTCTACTGGATTTTGGGGAACGTCATCGAATCTCATTTGAATGTGGGTACGTGAGTCCCTTTCAGGTTATTTAAATAAACGTGATTTGTTTATATGAGTAGTTGCTGCCTCCAAGACAAGATGATGAGGTACTGGAAATATAACTGTGTAAACACAGGGAGCCCGTCCCCTCGGCTGTACAGATGGACAGCAGCTGGGACCGTTTCGGTGGACCCTTGAGTGATGGACAGGCGTTCAAGTCAACGCAAACATCGCCATTGAAATGTAGTTTTAGCGTTGTTATTTTGTACATTGTAATGAAGAGACCTTTAGACAGTTTGTATCACATTGTTGATTCCATTCATACGATATACATACAAAGCATACTACATTTTAAGCAAATTTTCCCAAATCAAACTGAAATAATTGGAAAGAGAGCCAACATGTTGCCACAGAAGTTTCAGTTTTTATTAAAAAGCAGAGAAAACAGTTCACATTAACCTCAAATGTCTGTACACACAATGTCTCTCTTTGGCAACATGCTCATTGAACATTCAAAATGCAAATGGAGTCCAGCCCAACAGACGTAGACAGTAAACACGTACACTAACCAGCCCTGTTATTATGAAGAGAGTCAATGCAGAATAAGTTGCGGTTGTATGTTGAACAGCAGCTCGTCTTTGGCCCGGCATACCTTGAGGAGGAGGGGCTTATCGCCTAGCAACGCAGCATGAAGGTCGTCCACAGCCAGGAGCGGTTGGCCATTCAGCTGAACGATGACATCACCTACCCTGATGCCACTCCTGGAACAGACACGGGGACACGTTGAGCTACCTCAAAGCTTTTACGTAGGTCGGCATCCCTGAATGATGATGATTATAGACAGCATAAAAAGTCTTAAAAGTCTTTAAAAGTCCTTTTACATTGCAATTAGAATACAATACAAAAAATAGATATTGAATTACATGTAGTGTGGTGGTTAGGGAGGCCAGGATGCTCGACTCCCAGATGAGAGGTGGTTTGATCCTCAGTGTCTACAGCCTAGCTGTAAGCAAGACGCCCCCCTACCTGCTCCTTCTTAACCACATGCGCCTGAATTCAGTGTACGAAATGTCAAATGCTGAAACAACTGAACAGTGAAGAAGATGTGAACCTACGCGTCCGCAGCAGACCCTGGGATGACCTGGTGCACCAGAACCCCTCCACTGATATCAGGGAAGTCTGGGTTGCTAAACTTCATCTCTGCCGTGAGGCTGCCACAGAACAAAGGAGGTAAATGAACATCAAACACCATAATGGGAAATCATGTAATCAGAATGTTCGTGTGTGTGCGTGCGTGCGTGCGCACACTGTGTGTGTGTGTGTGTGTGTGTGTGCAACAAACGCACGCTTCAGTCAGGGTTAGCATTTGGATTCCTAAGACACGCCTCTTTGCTTCTGCAAAAACAACACATAACTTCATTATCATCGTGGGCTTCATTTTGAAGACAGACTGTGAGCTGTGGAGAGAGAGAACAGACAACCACGATATGCTGTGGCGGTGATGGCACACCTAGAGCTCATTAACGCCTAATTAATCTGTCCACTCACTTGACAGAAATGTTACACGATGGTGAGTTCCGGTTGTACTCCTTTCCTTAAAAAGGTGCGCAACGAGTCATCGAGAAGCAAATAAATGAACACATTCATATGCAAAAATAGAACATGGTGTTTGTCAAAGTGTTGTTTCGGAGGTGTCAACTCAGGCGGCTTACTTTGTCTTACAGAAGGCAATTTAAAATGAGGAGCGGGCGTCAAACAGGAGCGCCGCCATGTTGAGACAAGGAACGTATGGTGTATGTTGATGGTGTCAGTTCACCACGGCGGTGTTTATTTCCTTGCTTCTCGATGACTTATTGCGCCTCTATCTAATACTCTCCTACGGCACAAAGGACAGAGCTGCTTGTGTTCGTTGTGTTGGTTCTCACCTGTGTCTGACTGGGCTTGCTGTGTTTGTTGGTAGAGGGCTCTTTGAAGTCTGGCCTTATCTAAAATAAATATTTAAAATGTCTTTACCACTTACGGCGTTACTAACAAAACGTTACTAACATACTCTGTTACTAACAAAACGTTAGTAACTTACTCTGTTACTAACAAAACGCTACTAACATACTGTTATTAACAAAACATTGCTAACATACTCTGCTACTAACAAAACGTTACTAACATACTCTGTTACTAACAAAACGTCACTAACGTACTCCATTACTAACAAAACGTTATTTACACACTCTGTTACTAACAAAACGTTACTAACATACTCTGTTACTAACAAAACGTCACTAACGTACTCCGTTACTAAGAAAACGTTGCAAACATACTCTGTTACTAACAAAACGTCACTAACGTACTCCATTACTAACAAAACGTTATTTACACACTCTGTTACTAACAAAACGTTACTAACATACTCTGTTACTAACAAAACGTCACTAACGTACTCCGTTACTAAGAAAACGTTGCAAACATACTCTGTTACTAGCTAACTACGGTGTAAGCTACGGTTGAATGGTCCATTTAAACGTCAGTATTATAGTTAGTAGTATTTTGTCTTTGCGGCCGTCCCTGGTCCCCAACCTTTGTTTTTCGTCTGAGACTCTGTGAGGAAGCGGCTGATGCGGTCAGCAGGGATGGCGAAGGAGATCCCCGCGGTGACCTTCAGAGTGTTGATGCCTATCACCTCGCCATCCTAGACACACACACACACACACACACACACACACAGAGACACACACACAGACAGAGACACACAGACACACACAGAGAGAGACACACAGACACACATAGAGAGAGACAGACAGAGACACACAGACAAAGAGAGACACACATGCACACATTATTATGTGGACAAAAACAATAAAATAAAATCTATCACAGTGTGAGGACACAGCAACCAGACTCACCAAGTTCACCAGAGGCCCTCCGGAATTCCCATACTTCCAAAAGATGTGGTGAAGGACAGGGAAACATATACGCATACAGAAATCAGTCATTTAATAAAAGTAAAAACTAAACAAACCCAAAACATTCAGAAAGCAACAGCACCGGCGAGACTCTGCAGGTCTGGCTAGCTTCCTGAAGGCCTGCAGGTAGCTAGCGCCCAGCGTGGCGTTGTGATGCGTGAGCTCACGTTAATTATAGCGTCAGTCTGGATGTAGTCCATGTCCGAGTCGCGGATGCCCAGCTCCTTGCCGTCTCGCTGGGTGGTGCTCACTATCCCCGTGGTGACGGTGTTCTGCAGGGCGAAGGGGCTGCCGATGGCGACCACAAACTCCCCCGGCCTCAGGTCAGCTGACCGGCCCAGGGATAGAACTGGGAGCTTCTTCTGCAAGCGCGCGCGCGCACACACACACACACACACACACACAGAGTGCGTTCGTATGCGAAGCCCACACACATACATTTACGTGCACACATGTGCACGTAGACGTACACGTTCCTTAATATATACACTGTGGAGAATTGATTAAAAGGTGATTCATTGAAGACAGTGGAAGGAGGAGATGAAGCAGACATGTACAAGCTATTTCAGACATCGGTGTGAGAACCCAGCGATCACTGCTCAGTGTCTGAGTCACAGCGCCAATGTTTACGTGTTCCCACTGGCTGTCTGGTGGAACAGCTTCATTAAATACCCCAGAAATACATCAGGATCCACTCATGTGTTGTGGTACTTTGCTTTTTAGCGCAGACCACAGCTTAAAGGAGTATATGAAAACGAGTTGCATGCATTATGGTGATCTTTTTCAAGTAAGTGTCCAGATATATTCCAAAACATCCAGGTGTGTTAGGGAGCACAGAATTGTGTGTCTAATGACAGTAATGCATGTGTGTGATGGAGAGAGAGAGAGAGAGAGAGAGAGAGAGACAGACAGACAGAGAGAGACAGACAGACAGACAGAGAGAGAGAGACAGACAGACGCGTGTGTGTGTGTGCATGTGTGTCTACCTCAGAGTTGACCTTGATGGTGGCGATGTCTGACTTCCTGTCCACGTCTCGCACGGTGGCCTCGTAGGCGTCCCCGTCGTGCAGCCGCACGCGCACCTGGGGCCTCCCATTTACCGCGGCAGAGGGCGTGACCACATGGGCGTTGGTTACGATCAGACCCGAGGGGGTCATGACGAACCCGGAGCCACTGGACAGGGGGACATGGCGCCCGTACAGAGGATGTCTGGAGGGTGAGAGAGGGAGAGAAGGAGCGAGAGACAGAGAGGGGGGATGAGTGAGAGAGGGAGAGCGGTGAGTGAGTGAGTGAGAGCGGAAGGGAGAGTGAGAGTGGGGGAGACAGACAGAGTGAGGGAGAGGGGGAGGGAGACAGAGAGAGAGTGAGGGAGAGGGGGAGGGGATGGGAGCCAGAGGGAGGGAGAGGCGGACAGCGAGAGAGTGAGAGATTTAAAATTAGTTGCTAAATTATTTAGTTTTATAGAGGAAATCTTGGTTAAAGCTCGGGTTCAAAATTGGGTCACTCTTGTTATCTCCCTCTTTCTCTCTCTCTCTCACACACACACACACACAGTATAATTATATATAGGAACCCACCGCAGGAAGAGCTCGATGTGGACAACAGCCGGAGCTATCTTCTCCACCACATCAGCGATGAAGTTGAACCTGTAGCGAGCGCTGTAGGGATGAAGGGCTGCATGACCTGTACTAACATGAAGACAACTTTTGAGCCTTTCACTAACACCAGGGTCACACCAGGGCTTTATTTTTATCAGTCTGCACACAGATTGTCCAAATATAACACATGTTGTGGTCCACAGAGGTTCATTTACAGCTAACTCTACCACTTTGACCCATGTGTGAGGTCCTTGAACACATGACATAATTTACAGGCACGCTTCCCAGAGAACTGCAATGATCTGAGAAGGCCCAATTAGGGTTAGTCTACTAATTGGGCTATAGGCTACATTCTGGCAGGGATTTCCCCTTGTACATTTAATGACCACCCTAGAGAGACTACCCTATAGTTGTACGAATGGAGAGATTTAAATGACACCCACTGCATAAGGAAATAAACACCGTAGCAAGAGAGAGGGTCATGATTTAAATGCAAGTCCTTATGAATAGCCTGTCTATGGCATATTTTCCCCACTCTCTTCCTTCCACCTTGTTTATTTCTGGTCAGTGGAAGATTACCTACAGAAGGCTTCCTACCTGTGTCCGACGAAAGACAAGGTCCCTTGTTCACTTGTGTAACAGCGGGCAGTCCCTTTTGAAGCACTTTACGGCTTGCTGCTCTCAGATTGCACACGTTGCCATACGTTTTCCCATCACTGCCGCACACTCTGTGGGCAGTTTTGCACTGACAGGTCCGCTTTGAGGCTTGCCTCTTTCCCGTACTGACAAGCAATTTGCACTCCAACCCTTGTCCGCAAGGGGGGTCGTTTTTGCGGCCACAGGGGTCGCCCTCGCCCCGGACGCATACCAGGCAGCAGTTGCAGCGGTCCGGGACGTAGCCGCTCGGACAGTTGGGACTCGGGCACTTACTGACGTCACAACGAGGAGAACACTTGTTGGATTTTGGTACCGCTCCAGTGTGGCCGTGCACACAAAACACAACCACAAGAAAAAACAACAGCATTTTTGTTTAAAAAAAAAAGAAACCGCCCAAATAAAAATATTTAATTCATTTGGGCATGTTAGACGTTAGACGATTTCTAAATGTAAAAGCTCCAAGTTCAACTAACGCAGGACAGAATAAGACAGCAAAACTCTTGTATTTATGTCCTGGATGAATTTGCCAACTTGCTGCTACACAGCTGACTTCTCATACTGTCCACGACGAGTCTCATATGAAGCATCATTTCTCCCGGCAACAGCATGAAACCCAAAGTGAAAGAAATGTGCGCCAACAAACAAAGCTGGCGCCGCACCGCCACCTAGTGGAAAGAAGCACGTATACAAGCTTATTATTATGTGTCTGTGCGCAGGCGCTTGGAGAGATAAACAACCATTCAAACGGGGGCCACTCTGACCCTGAGAGCATGTTACCACATACATATTTCATACATACCCTTAGAGTATAAAATATGTATTGAATTCAACAAACATCTGCATTTTCAACCCACCAACAAACGTATCTTACGTTGCTAAGGTTAAAAGCTTTGTCCTCCCGTCTAACTGGTGAAGTTTGCTACAGTTTGAGAGTGTAGCAGATCTCCCTGTTACGTGGCTTCGGCTGGGCTCTGACAACCAAGACACAGGAAGTTGTTTATTGTACAGATGGCAACGTTATGAGCTGCTAACATGTTTCGCGCTCCCCTTGTGCGTGCGTGCGGTGATGGCTGGTTTAACCATGTGTGCATTGATTTGCCAATGCAAGTGAGGCTGAATAAACAAGCCACCAACCACACAATCCACTAAGAAAAAGAGAAACTACTGAGTAAATGGTGTCATGCGGTCTCATCTTTTTCAACAGCATCGGTGAAGCACTTGTAAATCATCAACCTAGATAACCCAAATGATCACAAACATTTACCTATGCTAACATCGTTTAACATTATCTTGTATGCAAAACAGATTCAAACTCTGCAGATTCAAACATTGCTTGTGTGTGGGTGGTGTCTGCTTTCCTCCATTCAACAGCGACTAACCGTTTCCTGTGTCAGGACATGGGGCATGTCAGCATACCTGTTGTCAGGTTAATTATGTGAGAAAGTTCAATGGCCTTGGGCATATAATAGACAGCTGGTCTCCACATTCTTCCAGACTTCATTCTCATAAATGATAACGGCCGAAGGGATAGTGTGAGAAACACTGGGGTGTGTGTGGTTGGTGGCTGTTCTAACCAGCCTCACCTGGCAGGCTGATGCTTTGTGTTCATTTGCATATCCTACCCACATTGAAGTGACACAAGATTGAAAGCAGATTGAAAAGTTCCCTTATACCCTGTTGCCCCGCACAATCTAACGATACAAAAACAGACACCATGTGACCCAAATTTGATTTTAATTTCTTAAATATACATTTATTGTACAACCATTCCACTTAGAATAAAAAGTTCAAGATGCATACGTAAGGAAAAAAAAAAGCATTGAGCAAAAGTGTGTCCTTTTTTCCCCCCCTCTCTCACGCACACACACACACAATTTAAGGGATGGATAAGTGGTCTTCGTTCATGCCAGAGTTGAAAGAAAGCTTCTGGCCAGCATTTAAATACATCTCAATACATTCATTTTAAAGAGGAAAATCCTATTCCCACAGAATTTCCTCAATCTGAAATGTCCAGGAGCAAAAAAATAAAATTATAATAATCTCTATAGAAACAGTAAACAGGTTACATTCAAGCAACGTGAAACTCTTAGACCTCCTCACCCCAAAACAAATTAAAATCAAAAATGATGTGTTCAAGTTTTGATATCCTTTTCTAGAAACCCTTCAATACTCCCTTCTAATATTTTGGCAACAGCGAGACTAGAAGAAGTTGGGTTGCGATTTGACGGACAGATTAGGACAACACTGGTTTAAAATTAATGACTTTTTCTGTGTTTACTTACATGTGCACCAAACCAATAGAATACTAATACAAATAGAAAAGTGTGCACGTGTCTGGGAGGAGTAGTCACCACAAGGCGAAGAAAGGTCTATTGAAGAGAGTTAAGTTTTACCTTCGGCGAGGTGGTGGAATTGGTCAGGGTTCACCTGTAAACTCTGTAAAACTTTGCATAAAATACTAAAAATGTATCAGTACCAGGTGTGTCATAGAAAATACGGTGATACTTTAACCTTCAAACTTGGAAATTACAGAGTACCGTGGGTTGTTTTTTTTTTGGATATTAACCTCTTGACAGTGAGCAACAGGCCATAGTGAGATCCTTAAAAAACTTCAAGCAACGTGTGTAAAACCAATGTTCCTAAAATCGAATCACCATGGAAACCACACACAACCTTAAGGTCCATAAAAGGAGTTTGGAATGCCAATATCTCAAGCCATCCGCCAAGTAAGAGCGTCTAAATCCTTCTATTTGAGCCCTCTTAAGAAAAGGACAAGGCCCATGTAATTAATTAGCTGTCTAATTGACAAAGCCAATGAAACAACCAAAAGGCAACCGTTTCTACGAGCGAAGAGAGAAAAACATTTGCTGCTGTTGCCTTTGGTTTGTCATCGTCGGGCGCGTCAGCACTGAGAAACATAGACATGTTCTTGGTGCTGACATTCACAGGCGTGCCCATCCTACGATGAGGCGCTCCTGTGACACGACGGCTGGCTAAACACCAGCCGCCGTGTGCCGTGTGACCCTCTTGCCCCAAACCCTCTCCGGGCTCCCCGGCCCGTCCACTCTCGCGGCCCCCCCCCCTGCCATCTACCAGGAGGTGAAGAAGGGCCGCTTGCAGTGGAAGGTCTGCGTGAAGGCGTTGCCCAGGGTGACCACGCGGCCGTGGCCCCCGGAGCGGCTCCGCTCCACCACCACGCGGGGCATCTGCACCAGCTGGATGGGGCTCTTGCCGTCCTTCAACGCCTGGCTCAGGTTCAGCACCTTGGGGTGGGGGGGGGAAGAGACCAGAAAAGAGAGATCAAGATCCAGGGAGGAGGTGTTGATGGAGAAAGATGCTAGAGGGATAAGGGCGACGATGAGGGGAGGAGGGGTGTGATGGAAGGGAGAAACGGCACCGATTCAGGTTGTGACGAGCAATAACGTGGGTAAAAATTATTTTAAAGGAGAACTTCAACACCGATTTTCAACCTTATCTCCATCTAGCCACATTGGAGTCATCGTTTGAAAATGCTGATGATGCCGATGCTCTGTCTCTGGGGCGCAGCTCAGCGCAGATGCAAAACCTTACCCCAACTCTGGCATTTGATGGAGTTAATGACAGAGATGGGGTAAGATGACATGACCACGTCATCCGGTGGACAAGGAAACATGGAGGACAGGTAAACACGGTTCATTTTCATTCAGATACTAGCCACACTGAAACGACACAAAGCCGATTGAATATCGCCAGTGTTCCGCTTTGAAGTCCATTCTTACCTGCCCCCTCATTACGGACATCTGTCTTTCAAACATGGTTTTGTCAAAGCCTTTGTCCGTCTGAAAAGAAAAGTTAAAAATAAAGATGTTATTCCTCTTCACATCATCCAAGGCATATGTCACGCCAGTGTGTGGCATGCGAAGGCAGGACACGGCTGTAGCCTGCTAGGTGGCAGCACACAGACGTGACATTCTTTGCACTGTTGCAAGATTTTTGTGTGGGGAAAGACTCCATCGTACACACACACCATAGATTTAAAGATGGCGGCCACAGAAGAACTAGAACTGTTCGTTGTTACACATGGCATGAAGTACATGGTTGTTGCATTTGTATTGTGTATTTCTTTATGGCCACGTTATTGATTATAGAAAAAGGTGGGTTAATCACCAGCTAACATTATCTCAAATTTAACACAAAATGATTACAAATAGCAAAAGCGTCAGATATGGGGAACCTATTTTAGTGCACACACAGAATGTAAAGAAAGCACGTTAAGTTCGCATTTTTTAAAACTGATGAGTGAATTCAATTGAGTTCAATTGTGTGCTGTGATTGGACCTGCTTGCCTGATTATAAGCATTGCTGCTCTTTCCAAAATAATTACATTTGATGACTCTTGATGTCTCGTTGGAAGACATCTAGGCATCTATCCCTCATTTTCTTTTAAATCCCTTAAAAAACAATTTATATAGACTCACTTTTAAATGACACTGCCATTACAGCTTTAAAAAGGGATATTCTTTTACTGGCACATACAATAGGCTATACATGCACCTTGAACATCTCGTAGAGGTCCTCACAGAGATCCTGTACAAAGTTCATGTCTGAAAGGCGAGGAAGCACCAGGTCTCTGGTCTCCTGGGAGAACACCACCTTGGCCTGGGGCAGCCAGGCCCAGTGGAAGGGGTCTGGTGGAGGAGGAGGGAGGGTTAGGGCATCGATACTGGATTACTATGCGCGCTTCTCAACAGAGATCATTGGCAGTGAATGGCGTTGTAAAATGAGAGGTGCAGGAGCGCAGGAATACTTACAGGCTCTCCATTCATCAGGGTGTTTAAAGGGAAAGGCTAGGCCATTGTCTATGGCAGCTATCTTGACACAGGAATCTGAGCTAGTCTCTGACCACTCCATTTCCTACGAAAGGATGTGGGGGGGGGGGGTGAGAATTAGCCATCAACAATAACAGAGCTGATAATGGATGACTTCATGACCAGCAGGTTATTGAACACTGTCCAAAGGGCTGATTAATTGGACCGACGGGTGCAATGTTCACTTCCCGATCAATAAAGAACAAATTGACACTATGCAGTCCGACAGAACGCCGGTTACAAAAAGGTCACTGCCGAGATAGTTTGTTTCTGCTTATCTCTGTGTCTGTGTGTGTGTTTGTTTCTGCTTATCTCTGTGTGTGTGTGTGTGTGTGTGTGTCAGGACTACATCTGCGTTCATGTTTGCAATGGTGGTGGCAGACATGTAAACAGATCAAACCGAAATACACCCTCAACAAGCAGGGCGGCGGCGTTTCCACTACAAACACAGCGTCACTCTCCTTGCTGGCGCCACAACTGATTTCACTAAATCCACGAAACGCTAACGCTCTTGCAAATTGTGTTAAGCGGGTCCCACCTTTTCCCCTTCTCCTGGCTTCTCGTACTTGATCAACCAGTTATCGTTCCCCCTGTCTGCGGGAGAATGGAGATTAGAGAGGTTGAATAGAAGAGGGCAAGGCAAGCGTACTTAAGTGGCTTAAAGACACAAGGTCACACATAGGCAGCTGTAGCGTTTGAAAGGACAGGACGGGGATGATGTTACACACGGGACGACAGAGCATTTAATGTACAATACACGTTGTTTATAGTAACACGTAGCACTGTTATGCAACGCCAAGTCTGAACACGGTGTGCTTATCCTTGAAGTTACATGGACCCACGCACACACACCTGTGTTTCTGATAACGTAGTCTAAAACCACCAGTCTCTCGAACTGCGACTGCAGCTGCTTCCTGATGTTCTCTGGGAGCGGGTCTGCCTCAAACCGTCTCAGCCAATAGTCTGCTTCATGGTAGCCCTCCACGAACAGCTGGAAGGACCCCACCTTCACAACAACAAAAGAGCTCATTTCCCTGCATCGTATTCACTTCGCCAAGAGCAGTGTAAAACACCACGTCATGCTCTTACAAGCCTTGCGGCCTTAAGAGCAGATGGTTGACGAACTGTGCCAGTTAAAATAGACTTGCTTAGTCCCTTAAGTTACTTCCTCCTTGATGAAATGCAGAAGTGGCTCCACTTCCTTATCTTGAATGATATGTTTTTTTTTTTAACTGAGAATAGATACAGAAGTTTCCCCCCTCTGCTAAGAGTGTAATACTAACACTAGACTACAGTTTAATCACCCAGGGGTTTATTCTCGTCTATTTTGAGCATACATTAACAGCTCAATAGTGTGTATTGCATGAGTAATCAAATTTCATTCAAAATCATTTAAATTTCTCTGTTCAAACTTTATTACTTTATTATACAGTGAGTTCTCCTAAACTGCTTGAATCAGACGACATTATACACTAAACTCTTTAAATAAGACTATTCAGAGGGCGTGGTTAGTACCTTTGGGGGCAGGCCCACGCGATGGAAGCGCCGCCCCACCTTGGGGACCTTCTCCAAGGCATACTTCTTCCCCCGGGACTTGGCCCTGTCGATAGCGCTGTAGTGGAACGTCTCACTGGCCAGATACACCACCTGGGGAGGACAAAAGAAAAGAACAACAATCACCGCCTTAAACTTCCCTCGGTGTCGTTTCCGGCACCTCTCGCTGTCCCTCCAGACCTTCTTAACAGCCAAATGTTCCCCGCGAAACCACATACTAACTAACTAACTCCAGCGCTAATTAAAAAGGTGAAGGTGAAGGATTTGCTGCTGTATCGCAAACAACCACTGGGTTTAGGAGGGGTAAGTGACCCACCTTCGTTTTGGGAACCACTCCGAGGCCCAGTTTGGTGTCGACCAGCGAGGCGGCCGCCTCGGAGAGGTAGCCCTGGTTAGGCAGTAGGCAGCCTCGTCCGAAGCAACACGGGCAACACAGCTGGGGATCGGGGAGAAATTGTAACGTTTGAAAGAAACGGCCGCTCGTCTGCTCAGCGTCGAACGGGGGAATGCGTGACTAAGTTAGACGGCTTACCTTGTGAAAGTATTTGGTCCATTTGGGGTTCAGATGACCGTAAGGCTCCTCTGACTTTGGTTTGAAGACACCAATGATTTTCTGTTACAAAGGGGGGGAGGGGCAGAAACACCGTCGTCACAGCTAGGACGCCACACATCCACTTAGAAACACTTAAGTGTTGTGGAGAGAACGCTGCGATGCATAGCTTACACACTAAAAGCCTACACAGCATACCCATGAAGTATAAAATATAGCTCTGAACAATTCATCTAAACATTATCAAAATTGCAATATGGCCAAGTGCAATATCCAAATTGCAGGAGCTGCAATTTTAAGGGTAAAACGTGTAAATGTGCCATTACTGTATAAATGAAGTACTGAAGTGCTACAGAGATGCCCTGGGCTACAACATTTTTTTCTCCAGACACAAGAAAACATTCTTGTTTGGTACAGACCCCAACAAATGTCAAATCATGATATTTAATAGTTTGAGTTTAAATGAAAATTGTGATTCAAAAATTTGCTTTACCACTAATAGTAAATCATATCACAATATCTGTCAAAATGATCACAAAATGCTACTTCATACATGCTATATCAACACTTGGCCGAAGGTGACATTTGATCATCTTGATATAATGTTCTCATTCTTTTAGACCGTAAAGACAGACCGTTAGACAGAAAATAACTAGTGTCATACAGTAGCTACATGCCCTACTTCCTGAAAAGTGTGATGGGCCGGTCCAATACTAAAATATAACACACCAGCAGGCTTAGACTTACTGAATTACTGGTTGGACAACAACGTAAGGCTAGGTAGGGGGATCAGACAGCGGGAGGAGGAGGAGGAGGAGGAGGAGGAAGAGGATACGGTCCCAAGGCTGAATGAGTCAGTAACAAAAAAACTTTAAGCTTAAGAAATACACTGAAAAGTAAACAGAAACAAAACAAAGTCGGGGATGGATGGTGCGCTACCCAAGAAACACAAGGATAGAAAGGAAGGAGGAAAAAGTGGAGGAAACATTGTGCATTCATCCAGTCACACTGAGACCCACTGCCCTCCTCAGTCAGTCCCCCGTTGAGCCTGTTAATGTGATGCTGATCACACACACTGAATACATTATCAGCAGGCCAGCGCTCACCGTCACACTCATTATTCAGCCCTTTCTTCCCGCATCCTCCCTCTTCCTCGCATGTACCTTCATATTCATCAACCTCCTCCTCCTCCGCTTCAAGTCACTCTGCCTCTCTCTTCGCAAGCCAGCACCTAAGGCTCGGGGGGGGGTGTTGCCTTGGCGGTATCCTTCAAAACATCAAACGCAAAGCTGTGCTCTCCTTCCTCTCTTCTTCTTCCATTAATAATCAATCTTGTTTACCTATGGATTCAAGCGGGCTCTTAACCAGCTGCTAAGATGGTGGGGCGCAAAAGAAACACACATAGCTCCAGTTCTCTGTTCAACTGCAGAATACATACATAGAGGAGTCCATTGAGTGGCTCTGGGAATCCAAGGCATTCATTTGCCAGGGATCGCATTAACCAGCCTTGAAGGACGACATAAACAAGCGAGGGTCTTAAAAAATAATACAATAACCGTAGCGCTGCCAGTTATCTGTTAAACGGGTCTCGTGCTGCTTTGCTGTGAAAACGCTGATTTTGAAAAAGGCAGCGCGTGTGCGTGTCTTCAGGGGCTTTCCAGCTCTAATTGCGGGTAGTGGATGACTGGATAGGATTGCAAGGCGTAGGGGGTGACGCAAACACATTCCATGCTTTACAATAAGTTGGGGTGTGTGAGTGTGTGAGAGAGAGAATGAATGAATGAGACACAAAGTCGTACATCACCAATGTTATGCTGTTCTGGGGACCAGGCGTCTCACTGTCCAACACTCCCAGACAGACATGACGAATCTTAATCTTAGCCAATCTAAGTATTTGCATTCAGTTCACTGCCCATGTATACAATTGTCACAAAAGCCACCTTCGATTAACTAACTTCCACCATCCCCTCCCCTTCCCTTCTGTCCATCCATCTCCTCACCCCTTTAGGGTCCTTGACAAAGTAGCTTCCACTGGAACCCTGGGAAATCCTCTCCGGGAAGGCGCCATTTTCAATAGCTTGTTCCGCCCTTTGGATGATGTCGGCAAACTCCACATCATCTGGGAAATGGTTGAAGTCCCCGCTGCTGATGCCTAGAGAGGAAAGAGGCAGCAACACAAGGGGTGGACATTAGCATAACATTACATTCACAGCGGGAATCACGCAGAGAGATTTCCAGCAAGCTTCGACACAGTCTTGCGCCAACCCTGGAAACTACCCGAAACAAATAAAAACACAGAAACACAGTAGAATGAAGAAAAATATTAATCGATAACAAACTAAAGTAACAGAAAGCGCTGATCAGAGAGAAAAGGACAGATACGACATGTAGGCCATGTGTGACTGAGTGGAGGAGAGAATGGGACAGGATGGGCCCTGGCTCTAGTTCTGGCTTGAAGTCAGAGCAGCGGAGAGAAGAAGAAGAAGAAGAAGCCAGTTTGAGAGTAGAAGACACCAGGTTAAACCTGCCTGTAAAAAAAGAAGAAGAAAAAAAGGCCATCCGCCTCTACTCCACACTCCCTTGGAAAAGGGCTTCTGGTTACCTGGTGTGACATAACACCTCTAAAAAGCTTCTCCTCCCCATTGAGTCCCAACAGTCAGCTGACAAGATGGCTCCATATGTTCACCGTCGGTCACACTGAGGGAGAGATGAAAGGGCCAAACCGTGGGAGGGAGGACAGAGATGGAGGGAGCAAAGGAAGGAAGAGAGGGAGGGAGCACTAACAATTTGCCACAGGGAGATGAAGAGACACAGACATCGTTTGCCAAGAACTGCCCTAATTTCATTGCCAGGAGGAAAAGTAGAAAATGGAGGAAAACACAGGAAATACAGGAGAAAATTGATGATTGAGTAGGGCTAGAACCGAATAGAAAAAGCATCTTGGACTGTGGGCCATTTACAAAGCTAGGGTTTTATCGATCGAAGTGTTCTTTCAAAACACAAATATACATTTTACGTTAAGCGTCAAGCAGGTACTTCACACACTATATATCACAGTGGTCATTTCTGCACAGACTTCATTCTATTTTTGGTACTATCTTGGTACAGTCAGTTTCCTTGTGTTAGCAGGCACTCAGTGTGTGGTCATCCAGCATTCTGAGTGAACAGCCCCCCTACTGTGCACGGACTCTACAGGCCCCATTAACTGACCGAGGAATCTGAAAGATGTGAACATTAAAATGTGCAAAGTGAGGGAGGTGAACTTGGTGGCCTGTATTGAATATGATTTGATTGTTACCTGACATGCGAGTCACTTTGGGTAAGAGGTTAAATGCTCATGTAAATTGCCAATTTGAATGTGGCTCAGAAGATTGGTGGTGCCAAGTCATTAACAATGGCATCGTCAAAGACAGCTTAGGTAAGAAAGATTAGATAAGATACTTACCTAAGCTATCAGATGGCAGACAAATACAATGACCTATATCTTTAATAGTGTCACTTGGACATACTTTCCTACATACTCAAACAAACAGACCAATAAAACATTAATGTGTTGGCCAATTTAAAATTCAGATACAAATGAGATACAGAAGGATAGAAGCAGCAAAATTAGAAACCATTCTTACCTAAAAATCACGGCAGCCTACCTTCTCTATGGGCAGTAGTTTACTACCTCTATACTGGAAAGTCGCTGTTGACCCATGTGTACGTTTCAGAATGTTAAACATTGTGTCTTGACATGTTAAAATGTGTGTTGGGGAGTGGGACCATACAGTGTGTGCACATGATTAAACATGCTGCTGCCAGGTGGAACCACTGCGAAAATATACTAATATATCTGGACACAGGAGACCAGATGGCTGACAATTAAACATACACTTCTCAATGTCAATGTCTCATGTAAAAAAAAACCCCAACAAGATCACTTTAGAAAACAACTGATAATTAACTGTCGTTAATTGGTAACATAATCCGATTTGAGGTGGACAGGAGTGCCAACTCAGCTCACCTCCACACCTTGAAAGAACAATCAGTGACCCGAGTGACGTGGGAACCACGGCATCAAAACGAGACAGACAAGCGCAAATTGGCTTGAATGTTTAATAAAAAAATGTAACAAAAATCAAATCCAAAAGAGACACAAACGTGACTGTTATGTGTACGCATGCTACGTAATTCGGGAGCGGCATTACCTGGCGAGGACAGCGCATCTTTATCCGACGACGAGCTGTGTCTGTTCAGCCTGCTGCGCTTCTCGCGTCCCGCTGCCCGCGGAGATGCCGAGCTCCTGGCCAAGCAGGGCAGCAACAGCGCCTCTTCCCCCGAGCCGTCCGTCTCCAGCTCGGTGAGGACGCTTTCACACGAGTCCGATATGCGAACGGCGACACCGGGGTTCGCGTCATGCCCCAGCCTCGCCCGGTTCTGGTCAAACGACAGCACGGGAGGTTCGGGCGAGTGAAAGTTGGACTCTGACGGAGACGCCGCTGTTGCTTCTGTGTCAAGCGCCGGCTCGACGGTCCCCGTCTCGCTGAGGTCGCATTCTGACATCATTTTCACTCGTATTTTTTTAGGACGCTATATGTTCACAACTACTTTTCTACAATCATTCAGCCGTCCATTCTATAGACCACTATTCAATTCCATAGCGTAGTCTCAATATTGTTCGGAAGCTAGCCTTGGCTAGCTGGACGTCCACATAATCCGTCGGGTTCGCCTTCTTCCTAGTTTCAACGACGCGCATGCGCTCTGTAACCGGCCGCTGTCACAGATAGGACCATTCATTTATCTCTATAGATAAGCCCATGCACATTTCGAGTTCGGCAAATAAAAAAAGTAGGTCATAGTTGTTTGTGATGTGCACAATGCAATGCATGTGTGTTTGGGGTACGGTTAGTTTTTGACAGCGGACATATGACCCAAGTAAATGCCAGCCTGAGTCTCGCCCGAGTTAAAACATGTAGCTGTGTCGTTTATAGCCGCTAGATGGCAACACTGACTGACTTACTAATAACTGTCCTTTATACTTTCTTTTATTTTTACATTGATGTAATACTACTTTCTATAACCACTTCTTCTACCACAAATAACTTCTTGTAACACTTTTTTGTTACTTTTTTGTCAATTATATTCACTCCTTCTTGTGTGAACCTACAAAGATATCCAAGTCAGCAAAGCTTCAGGGTTTGGGCCCAGACCCTGCCCTATGTTAGTGACTAGTGCACTACAACAACACTTTCTCGTGCTGACATTTTGACTTACGCTTTAAAAGGGGAACTACGAAACATTTTCGCCACATGACTAAACCCATGCCCATAAGATGGAACTTATTTGGCTTTAAGATAGAGCTCAGAGGATTTTGGTCTTTTCAGTCCCTTTCAGGTGGAGTTCTGGCATGCGTGTGATTTTTTTTTTCACAAAAGCTGAAAGAGAAAAGTGGTAGTGTGGTTAAACAACCAATTACAAGACAAAGACAATAATAATAACATATATGTAATCCTAGGTTGGTCTTGTGTGCATTTAAATCACCCTTTTTATTACACCCCAAGATATTTGTGGAAATGGATTGGTATGTGAGTTTCATGCCACGCGTCCTCTGCTAAAGCTAAACTGAGGAGTTGCATTTTTTTACTCTGATGATGTCATGACTCCAATGACATCACCTGAACACGT
>OMKP01069732.1:2689-27249 GCA_900302375.1 Bathygadus melanobranchus | reverse complement strand
GTATGTAATGGTGGCCTTGTATGATTTGAGTTTGAGTGAAAAATACCTCTCAGCACTTTTAAGTGTGAAATGTAATTGCACACTGTTTATGTAATGTATGTAAATGCTAGGTATTTGACATTTGTTTTGTTTTGCTTTCAGAACACAATGTACCAAATAAGTTGATCATAGAGACAGGGTGTAGGGTTTAAAGAGGTGTCAAAACAATATCTGTTGGTTTTAGCTAGGTTCCTCAAAACAATATCTGTTGGTTTTAGCTAGGTTGTTCAGAAATCATCAGATCTCAGAGATCATCTAAGATTGCATTATTTTATAGGGTGATTTCTCTTACCCACGTTGAGGACATGTTGTCTAGTTAAACGTACATAGGAGGCTATCATGCTATAGATGTGTAGTATCTTTATGCTCACTCTCCGCCACTGGGGAAGATGACAATAAAAGCATAGCTTTATCTTCAATAAGCTGACCATTGTAACGTTACATTTATTTTAAAGGTGGAATCATTTATTAGCTAGTCAGTCATATTGGAGAACATGTATTTTCTTTTGGCTTTGGCCCTTATTTAGCCCACACAGGTTGATTCCAGTATCTTGTCTTCTTTCGGCTCTACTCATGCGTTATTCTTATGTTTATTGGCCTTTTAATGCTATGTATATATGATTAAGAGATTAAATCATATAATTGTACATAGATGTACAGTTATGCTGTACAAACCCAAATCCACAGTTTGGCAGAAATTGGTTGATGAGATCTTCCAGCCATGGCTAAGTTGGAAAAATGTTAAATGGATGTCAAATAAATAAAAATATGTAAACAAGTCGACCTCGCAATATTTTATTTCGACCGTTTCGATAACATTCTGGATTTGTTATTGATGTTACAATAGCCATAGTTGTGTTATCAGTGAAACTATCCATGTAAAGTTAATCAGAAATCAGGTCATTACAGTTAACTAATTTGCATTTGCCTTTTGGTGGTGGACACTTTTATCCAAACATTCTTAGCGTGGCTGGCCCCAGTGGGAACTGAAACCATAAACCCTTGCAACCTTTTAACGCCACGCTCTTCCAGTTGAGCCAGACAACACTGGCAATATGGCGGTATTATTAGTATCACAACTTACTGCATGCAGCGAACAATGTCAGAAGCACTGGGATGAACACCAGGCCGTGGAGCAGCCCAAACACAATCACCAGAAACATGATCTTGAAGAAGGTCCTGAAGATGTAGCTTCCAGACGCAGACAGCACCAACACCCCCAGTATGGTGGACAAGGCCCCCTGTAGCACGGGACAGCCCGAGCGAGCCAGAGCCTCCACCACCTTCTCATTGGCGTGGCGCTTGCTGCTGGAGACGAAAGAGTATGAGATATGGGTGGAGAAGTCTACCGAGAAGCCGATGCAGATGACGAGGTTGATAGCGGAGATGGAGTCCAGGCTGACGCCCCACAGGGCCATGAACCCAGCCACGCCGACCACGACCGAACACACAGCGAAGGTCACCCATAGGCAACATACGGGGTTTGGTATCAGGATGAGCGAGACAAACAGCATCACGGCCGCGGCTACCAAAATAGTATTCACGGTGTTGTCCGTCATGGCGATGTACTGGTCATAGTATATAAACGCAGGGTGATAGACCAAAAGCTCCACCTTGCATTGTTGTGCCACTTCCCTCAGTCCAAGCAATGTCTCCTTCTTGGTGGTGGCGTTGTGGTTGAGGGTCTGAATGAAAAATCGAGAGGAGCGAATCTCGCTGTCCGCGCTGAAGTTGAGATCTTGTCTGAAGATGGGGTGGAGTTTGAGGAAATGTGGCAAGTGTCGTCGAAACCCCTCTTTAGAACCAACGTCGCGGTCGGTGACATTTGCATACTGTTTAAATGAGAGAAACCAAGCCGATGTGCTATTGATGTAAATTAACTTTTCGAAATCCGCAATACATAAAGTAAGGGTTTTCTGTGCGTCTTCGCTCCAATAGGGGAAGGGCTGCTTCACGGCCACCATTACGTTCTGACCATACTCTGAGAAGTGCTGTCTTTGGCTGTTGTAGTACCTGATGATGTAGGAATCATCCAAGGCTAGATGCCTGACATCAAGCCCCTCCTTCAGGGTAGAGCAGCCGTAGATACTGCCAGACAGATACCCAACATAAACCACAAATACCAATACTTTAGCCCACGTGTGTGTCAGAAATGGTCCATAGAACTTCTCAAAGAACCGGCTCACAGGATCAATCTCCTCATTATCGGTGGTCCGATCATAGCTCCCGCCAATGCAGCAGACGCCAAAGGCCCTGATCTTCCCAGATGGAAGGTCTTCGGAGATCTTCCCGCAGGTCAGCCAGTGCCTGTTCCCAGCTTCCCTCTGGCCATTCAGAGCCAGGAACGCACCCAGGAATGTAATGTTGTACAAGTAGCAGAAGACCACAGAGATCCCGGCGTAGAGACAGAAGGAGCGGACCGAGCCGAACGGTGAGTAGTAGCCCAGGAAGAAGGCCAGAGCGTCGGTCAGGCTGGTGATGGTGATGGAGACGGCTGCCTGGCGGTACGTATCGGCCAGCCGGTCAGCTGGACTGTCCAGTACCTGAGTCCTCTGCCAGCAGGAGATCATGACGAACATGTCGTCGATTCCAATACCTTAATGTAAAGAAGTTCAGCTTTGATTTATTGACTGATATAAACGGGATATAAAGGATGGTGTTGACTAAACATGTATGTTGGAAATTTAAAATTGAGTTTTATGCATCACATTTAGGCTACTGAAGTCTACAGTTAGGCTGTGGAAATTGAGGATCACTCCCAGTATCTTTTGTTGGGAGGTCAAACACCCCAGCTATTACATTATCCGGCCCCATTATTGAATTATTGATATTTTAATCTGATGTTTGATGGGATCCTCCCTTTACACATTTGTCAGGTGTCGCTGTCCCCCAGAACCATACCCAGTATCATGAAGGGACAGGAGGCCACCGTCATGACGAAAGGACAGCCCAGGAAGAGCAGCAGGCCAAAACTGGACAGCACAGCAAGACCTGTGGACAGGACTCCAACGCACCCCACCCATATCTTACTCCGCACGTTGTCCGACCTACAGAAGTCCGAAAAATAATTACACAGTTAAATAATTGCAGTTACAACGTTTGTTTGTTTTTGATTGTTTTGCGCTGTGTAATGTGGATGACTGTATTAGTGCGCTCACCTCCAACAAGATAGGATTGCAAATGTGATAGTAATGGCGTAGGTGATGGAGAAAAGCTGGACGATTGAAGTGGAGGATTTTTCAAATTCCCACTGCATTGACTCGGAAGTGGTGTGTGATACCTGCAAAATATTATGCAATACGTAATACATACCGCAACACACATAACAACATAATTCAGCATTTGTCGACGTGATCCCTATACCTTAATAGTTGTCATAGACTTGTTGGACATCAGAGCTATGAAGTCCTTCAGCCAACGATCCGTCTCAGTCTCATTATCCTCCAGTAAGAAGTAACGTAGCTGAATGGCTTCAGCGCTTTCGACAACCGAGTTCCCCTCGTTGAAAGTCACGCTCCCTAGACTAGTGTACAACGGTACACTCCCCAAATGTCCCTGATACCACGGAAACGTCAAATTGATGAGTTCCACGTTACTGGCGTTGTAGTTAATGATGCGTAGTATGTCATTGGAGTAGCAGGTTCCTCCCGCCACCCGAGCACACAGATCTGCATATTGAAACGTCCGGTTCTCCATCTCCACCGACATATTCCTCACTTCTAAATCCAGGTCCAGGATCTCCTGAAGTGACTCTGCTGTGAGGATGTTTCTTTTGTGGGCGGCTATGAAAGCCCCATAAGTCCCAGCGGTGCTCAGCCTCAAACTGGAGAACACGGCAGAGCTATCCTCTGGGAAGGTCTCTTGGATGAATCTCCTCTCCGTCTTGGCTGGTCCATGCACAGGGGTGAACTGCTCCTCGATGCCATTGGACAACCTGTCCTCCAGGAGGTAGAACCCACACCCCAGCCCGGCAGAGAGTACCAGAGGAGCTACGAAGAACAACCAGGGATGCCGTCCGATCGAGTGACCCAACCCACAGAAAAAGATGCGCAGAGGTCGCACCAGGCAGTCTGCTTGACATCGGGCCATCACTAAGCAGGCTAGTAGAAACCCAGTAGCTTCTAACCCTGAAATGTAGAGCTCAGTGCTTCTGCTCTACTACTGCTGGTGCTTGATGCTCTCCACCCTGAAGACTGAAGAACATCACTCAGAGACATGAGAGAAGTCATTCTCTCATTTGATGTCCCGTGAGTGTGTGTGTGTGTGTGTGTAGGTGTGTTTGTGCACGCACCTGTGTATGTGTGTGTGTGTGCACACGTGTGCGCACAGGCACGTGCGTGCGTGTGTAATTACATAATATATGGGTAGATGCTCCCCTCAATGGGTAAAGGTGTAATTGTGAGTACCTGGAAGGACAAGTGAATACTTGTACTGTTCAATGCCTCACCAGTTCCATTTCCGCATGTCACTGGTGTTGTGTTGATATGTCTCGCCCCCTCCCGACTCCCAATGGTTCATCTTTACTTCGCTATCCTTTACACAGAAGGATCCAGGGCTCGTCAGATCACTGCGGTGTTTGTTCAACAATAGGGGCTTGTGGTTGTAGCGTCCTCTCTTTGCTTAGGACAAAGGAGACTCTTTGTTTAGGATAGGATAAGAAAAGGAAAGATTACACTTGTGCTTCAGGGTGAAAATGGGTAGCGATTAGCAGAAGAAGTCATGTATAGCATGTCATTAAGATCCAGCTTCTGTGACAAACCGACCGACAACCAAATTCCATCAAGCCAAACGTTTTTGATTACACATTGTGTAAAATAAAGGCAAATGTAGGCAAATTACAGAATACAATTCAAAGTTATTATTATTATTATTATTATTTGGCTGATAGTCAACTGTAATTATTGAGGTCCCAAGTGTGATCATAAATTAACTAAACTATAAATAAACTAATTTAGTAAATGAAATGATCCGTATGAGGATGACACTGTGTGGCTCAGAGTTGCTCAACGTACACTGCAAGGCGGCCATCATACAACACCCGACTCGTTATTCAGCAAACAAGAGAAGTTGTTTTGGACTTTAAAAAATACTGCGTCCGCCGTGACGTCA
Organism: Bathygadus melanobranchus; assembly: GCA_900302375.1. Classification (NCBI taxonomy): domain Eukaryota; kingdom Metazoa; phylum Chordata; class Actinopteri; order Gadiformes; family Macrouridae; genus Bathygadus; species Bathygadus melanobranchus. The sequence continues at coordinate 22,101 of OMKP01069732.1, read as the reverse complement.
CACGTGGTCCACGGGGCGGAAGTTGCTTCGTCGCGATCCAGAGGGAAAGAACCGAGCAGAAGGCTACGTAGTCATCTGCTAGCTGCCCTGCCGTCGCTACCCTGCCCCAAACAATACGGTGACACGTTGCGAGAAGGTCTACAATAATAATAACAATAGTACTATGGACGAAGACATTCTGACAACCCTGAAATTATTGATCATTGGCGAGAGTGGAGTCGGGAAGTCAAGGTTGGAAATTGTCAGCGGTGGCTAGCTAGCAAGCTAGTGTGTTGACATTTGTTGACAAGTTGTGAATGTTGTGTACGTGTATCGGTCATACTGTGTGTACACTCTCTAATGTATGTGTACAACCAATGCATATGTACTGTGCAGTAAATAAGAAACAGATCGCAAGACATGCACGCGTTATGATGTGTTAACTAAGTTGTCAAATAGTTTTAACCTAAGTCAACACAGTGAACGTGCATCTGTTGCTGCGTATGGAAACACAACATGGTTGTGTGTGGATGTTTCATGTATGATGAACAATTAACCCACATGACTTTTTATCATCCCAAATAGTCTCCTGATAAGGTTTACAGATGACACGTTCGATCCAGAGCAGACCGCGACGATAGGTAACACACACACACACACACACACACACACACACACACACATCTCTACCCATATATCACGACACACACCACAAGCACACGAATCTTGCCACGCGTGAGAGGTAAGCTTTGGAGCGGTGTTAAGGTGTTAATACGCTTTGAATGTCACATTGTGTAGACCTACTCCTCGGCCTCGACCGTATGTATTAAAATGTACACAAACAAAACAAAATACTATTATTCTCTGTGTCTCATAACTACTGCGTCTGTCTTTGTAGTGTACACTTCTTTGAACTCTTATATTCTAAGCTCTCCTCTCTGCCTTGTTTATTCAAAGGCGTGGACTTCAAAGTGAAGACAATTTCCATCGATGGGAACACTGCAAAGCTTGCCATTTGGGTAAGGTTCATGCAGATTCTCGTTACAGCATTATTGCCAATAATCTTTTTGTGAATACTGAAAAACATATTGAAGTACAACATGTTGCCACTAGAGGGCGACACAGCACAGTGTTGTAAACAAAACACTAACGATGAGTAAGGAAGATATGGTCCCTTGGTCAATGGGTTAGATTTCTGCATTCCTTTGTTTAGCCCTTCCTGACTGTATTGTTGTGATGACTGCGGTGGTGCTGTTTACTCGTTTTTCTAGGACACAGCCGGGCAGGAGAGGTTTCGTACCCTCACCCCCAGTTACTACCGCGGGGCGCAGGGCGTCATACTTGGTGAGTAGAGATATTCATAATGAAATCATTACCTTTCTCCATTTCTGTGTTTAGGTTTTCTGTCTGACTACGATAATTTAGTTTTATAACATTCGATATTATTCGGCTGCAGGACATCTCCAGACCTGATAATGTGTTCACTTTCCTCTCATGAATCTGTTTGGTTTGTGGAGTCACGTGTCAAGTTATGTATTTGTTTGTTTGTTTCCTTACAGTATATGACGTCACTAAACGGGACACCTTCACCAAGCTTGAGAACTGGTTAAACGAGCTGGAGACGTACACCACCCGAAATGATATTGTCAAGATGCTTGTTGGCAATAAAATTGACAAGGTACGATAGATCTTTCCTAAACATGGTGATACCAACCAATCCAATCTCTTTATTATATTATCGTCAGCACTAGAATGTCATTTGACATTTTTAATCTGTATTTCTGAGACTTTTCATTTCTTTGTTGATTATTCCTTCTATCTTTTTTTCTGTATTCCGTGAATCTTTTGGAATGGATCATTTTATTTGACTTTTTCCTTTACAGGACAGCCATGAAGTGGACCGGAATGAAGGACTGAAGTTTGCTAGAAAACACTCCATGTTGTTTATTGGTACGTGCCTCTTTGTCCCCAGACAACTCCATGGGTGGGTTAGCCTTTCAGGCGTTTCTTAAATGGTTTTTAAGTCTGTGAAACCCAACCTTTATGTCCACGGTTGTTATCTGCCTTATGTCCTGTCTGCTTTATTCGTCAGAACTCCGTTTGGACGAGAGACATCATTTCAGTCTCAATGGGACTAACCTCGTTAAGTAAAGATGAAAAATAGGAAAATGGATATTTTAAAGTTATACTTGTTGAAAAATGTCTAGAACCTGGCCGGGGGGGTTGTGTACATCACCGTGTATTAGCCTGAAGTCTGTTCTTATACACAAGCACGATGTTTCATCCCTCGGAGCGGGGAGCACGGCCGCAATACTGCCGCTGGAAGACGACAAGACATTACCGCAAGCTCCTCTTGCGTTTAGTTAAGGTTTGTTGCTTTGTTTATACTGCTCTGGCAGCCCATCAATCTGTGCTGTCAGCGCGCGGCCCAAAGACACTCCAGAAGGAGCTTGTGTTGGAATTCAAAAAAAAAAACCGGGCCGTCTTTCGTTTATCAAATCCACGTCTGTACACGTGTTCCTGATTCCCAGCTCCGATCTGCCCCGCTCCGGGGAAATTAGGTTAGCCTTTTCTGTGGAGTTTCCATTTTAGAACGAGTGAAAGTGAAGAGAAAAAAAAAAACAACTATCGGGGGCCAGGACAAAGAAGATGTCATGGGGGTTTTAGGGCCTAAGCTGCGTTCGCTTGTCGTGTTTCCACAGGACGTCTTTTAGCTGCTCTGATGAAGTCATTTCATGCCATTTTCTGACATTTCTAGTCAACACATATCCATCTTAGACGAGTCACAATCTAATTGACTTGATTTGGTGATTTTGTTCTCTGTCTCAAGTCTTTATCTTGCGGTCACGTTTGACTGGCTGACGTGACAGTTGAGTTTCAGTTGCATTTATTGGGAATTTTGGAGAAGTTCTCCAAACAAAACCTTTTTTTGTTTCCATTAGTATTTTTCTTTTTTTATTGTGCTTGTTTTTATTGACTTTGGTTTATCAATCAGCCGTGACTAACGCTGCCGGTGTTCGCTTTCGCCCGTTAACAGAGGCCAGCGCTAAGACCAAGGACGGCGTCCAGTGTGCCTTCGAGGAGCTCGTGGAGAAGATCCTCCAGACGCCAGGGCTGTGGGAGAGCGACAACCCAGGCCAGGGTGTCCGCCTGGGGGACCAGGAGCAGCGCGCCGGCGGGGGCTGTGGCGGGTACTGCTCCATACCCTAGTGAAGGGAACGCCCGCTGCTCACCGACCTACCTGGGGGGAAAAAAACGTGGACCGGACACAGGAAAGGAAACGGGCCGAGTAGTCAAACAAGTTTTGCGTTGAAGGATCTCGTTGATTGAAGGCCTCAAAATGTCCGCCGGTTAGGCGAACCTTTGCTGTTTGCACACTTCCTGTTAAACTCGTTTGTCTTGTTTGTTTGTACGGTCATAGGTCTTTTTTATTGTTTTGTTTTTTGTTTTACTTCCTGGTCGAATCTTAATGAAAAGATACAACAACAAAAAAGTCAGCCTCATGACAGGAAGTGCATTATTTTAATTAATACACCTATACCAGATGAATGTCACGCACGTACACATCTGTTTTCGATTCATCATGTCAGCAACATTTACTCTGTTTTTCCCCCCTTTTTTTGTCTTCTTGCTCAAACTGCAGGATAAGAAGTAATGTATAGCAGCTATACCACGCGGCAATTTGTAGGACGCAGTGCAGAGTTGGGAACATTAAATCCAATAACAATATCTATAATCAACAAGATATCGTTCCCGTTCTTGTGTAGGGAGTAGGCTATGTGCCGAACACCCCCCCCCCTCCGAAACAATCAAGGACCTCTGTGTATGGTGCCCTGATTTCCATGCCTCTCACGCAGTACATGTATAGAATGTATCACTTGAAGAGAGGCTATGGGAAGGGACTTGGACATAAAGAGTTTTCTTCCTCCCAAGACTTCCTATATATATATATAAAATGGAGGCATGTGGCCTGTGCTGTGACACTGTGAGAAACACGCTTCCAAAGTAAGCCCCTCTTACATAGTAGCGCCCCCCCCTCCCCCATCTTAATTTGTTTACCAAATCAATGTTTTAGCTGTTTTTTTTAATCTTTCTTATACGCTTGTAATTGTGTACCAACGCATGATTTTCCTCTTCATTTCTCCTCTTTTAAGAAATGTAAAACATGTTCTGTTTGACGTTTTATTGCAAAATTGCAGCAATGCCCTGAAGTGGAATTCATCCAGGGGAGCATGTACCACCAACGTTCATTTTGGCAGTTAAGTGTTAAAACCCAAGAAGCTTTTGCAATAAAATGCGACTCATTGGCACTTTCTCCTTGCTTACCCTGAACTGCACTGACAAGAATGCAGATTGCCTCACGAAAAGCTGTATCAAAAGCTTACTAGATTAGACCTGGTGGGTGACGGCTCCCAACACATGGCGTTCTAACATTGTAATTCAATATTATAGATAGTCCCCCAGTAGCACGTACATCTCCAGTGAGGTGGGCTCCATGTGTTCATTTCAGGGTCATTGTACCATCAATATACGTGTTTCATTTCTATTTGTTTTAACTCTGTTGGCTGACATGTAATAGATTAAGGGTTTGGGTTTTATTCTTTATAGGTTATACGTGTGCTGGTTTTCAGCGTTTTATTTGAGTCCAATACCCTTAAAATAAAACAATTGCCTTATTATTCCATGACACTTGGGACCGTTATGAACCTATAACCTTGATGCGTCTTTGTTCCAAATCTAAATTAAATAAAAATGCCTAGCGCAAAAACAACAACAGCTTTGTAACAACAACAACAACAACAACACAAACACTAATTGTTACCTTTCGACGGTCCGTAGACTAAACATCATTGTATTGGTCTAATCAGGGCTAGCCGGCCAGCCTCTGTTCAGTGTGTCGGGCCATGCTAACCAGAAGCAGCTTGCGGTGGACAGATAGACAGAGTGAGGCTCAATGTTTCCACTAAAACCTTGCAGATGACTCTCTGTGAGCCTGCTCCACATTTCGTACAGAGAACATTCTTTGCTCCAAATGTCACAAAACAGGCAGGAGCAGGGACCCGAAAGTGGAAAACTTCTGGTTAGTATGTCTCACATAGCAGCGCTGCCAGATGAGTGAGTGAGTGTGTGTGTGTGTGTGTCATTATGAGATTGCAGCAGTTTGTGAGGACATCGGGACGGTCCCCGCGTTTCACCAGTGGCTTATCGTGTTCTGTGGCTCAGCTGGATTCAGGGATTTGAGGCAACCGTTTCTGTGTATGTGTGTGTGTGTGTGTGTGTGTCCATTTGGCAGGGGAGTCCGAGCGGAGGTCAGAAATTTCCCAAGGCCTCATTAATTATTTAAAACAGATGAAGAACTTGAAGGTATTGATGTTCGCTTTTGGAGGGAGCGTGTGCCAAGAGAAACAACTGCTTCGGTGCTTTGAAAGATCAAATTAAACTTAGCTAATTGGTTTATACGTCGACTCTAGGCAGACGTTGTGGCTGTCCCTATATAGTGTACTATCTATAGTCACTTTTTCCTTACAGTTTGAGTCCTGATATGTTCTGACAGCAGATATAGTGTCGTGGGTGTCTGACTCCCAGCTGAACGGTACGGTAACTTAACTTGAGCGAGATACTCGGTACCTGTATTTCACTGTAAGTCACTTTGGATAAGTGCATCTAAATTGATAACTAGTGAAAGTAATAGCCGGCGATATGAAGGGGAATGTTTAAGAAAGAGTCAACAATATCTGAAACTAGAGACCTGTGTTCGCTAACGTCGTTTTGTTTCCATTTACCGCAGTAGACGGCAGCAGATGTGCCCAGATTCATATATTATGAACGTCAAATTCTGTTACTGTTGACGATATCAACATGCGGATCATAATGAACAGGAGTCGTACTGAAGAAAACATGATGCAGATTGTTTTCACAATTTATTTATTAAAAATTGCTGCTGTGAGTGTAAGTTTACCATTGGATAATATTCCAGTCTCGTGAAAAGTTAATATAACTTACTCCATCGGAGAGAAATGGAAGAGAAAATAATACTACAGAACACTGATTTTATTTCACAATTTAAACAATATTAAAGATATCAAAGTGTAACAATGTTATAAAAAATAACAATATTAATCAAGTGGCAAGAGGCAGACATATTACCACCTGGAGTGCTTGCCATGCCTGCAGTATATAAAATGATATACCTTGACTGAGGTGACACAATACAGCTAAACGCTGTTAGCGAGCGCTAACTTGACAAACAGCTACATGCTGTTACACATGGCTAACTTGACAAACAGCTAAATGGTGTTAGCGTGGGCTAACCTGACAAACAGCTAAATTCTGTTAGCATGGGCTAACCTGACAAACAGCTAAATGCTGTTAGCATGGGCTAACCTGACAAACAGCTAAATGCTGTTAGGGTGGGTGGGCTAACCTGACAGACAGCTACACACTGTTAGCCAGAGCTAATTTGACAGTCTTGATTTCAGAGATGTGAGAAGACTTCTGGATGATGCGGCTGGTTCGGGTATTTCCCATGCTAATAATGGAGCCCACGGTACAGCTCTGCCACGGGGCACCAGTAGGGCCCATGGTGCAGTCCTTGCTTACAATAGTGGTCCTTGTGGCACTGGTAGGTCCCCTGGTGCAGCTCCGTCCTGTGGTGCTGGTAGGCATACACATCTGTCCCTGGCCCAGGTTGGTCAGAGCCATGGCAGCGTGGATCTCTCCCCAGTCTTGGCCCTCCATCTCCTTCTGGCCTTTGTCCCGCTGCTGGTCTCTGAGAACCACAGAACCAAGAAATAAAACACAGGGTGCCCACACCTTCTTAAAAATCAAATTCAACGACTTTCCAAGGACCTTCTAGGCCCAATTCCCTCAAATTCAAGGGCCCAACAAGGCTATTTCTATTCTTGTTCAAAATATATTAAAGAATATGTGAGTATAATATATGAGTTCATAAGAGGAGTCGTGGACGACTCAACATTGACAAACAACAGAGTTGTTCAAAAAGTACAAATATTAGGATGGGTTGCCATGGGTAAATGGTACACTTACATATCACATTTGGTGGAGGCACAGTCGGTCGTGTCTGAAAGAAGAGAAAATATACGAGACAAAGTCAGTAGTGTGCAGCGATGTGTTCATGGACTCCTTGAGGAGCTAGCGTCGGCTTGCCCCATAGGGACACTACATTAGATTACATGTACACGCTTTCATAGTCCAGTGATTGAGTTCTGCACCGCTTTGGGATTTGGTTTGAGGCAACCGTTTCTATGTGTGTGTGTGTGTGTGCGCGTGTGTGTACATATGTCTTCCAGGTTGTGTGTGACACTGCCAGAGAGAGAGAGAGGCTTAACGTAAGGGAGAGAGAGGAGCTGAGCTGGTCTGACCGCTCGGCGCTGCTCGGGCCAAAACCAAAGCAATTAAGTCTTTCTTATGCTTCGGAGGTGGAAGGAAAATAACCGCGTATCTGTTGTGTAAAACGTACACACTGGATGTACTTTTATTTTGAAAAGGTCCCCAGGACTCTACTGGACCAGTAGCCCACCAACCAACTGAGATGTACAATTACTTCACAGCAGCCTTGTGTGTGTGTGTGTGCGTGTGTGTGTGTGTGTGTGCATTGGGAGGGTCATGGGGTCATGTAGTATGAAGTCAAGATGGAGGCGTTCCCTTGGCTGGGAGTGTGTTGCTGCAGGAGGTCAAAGCCAGAGCTACCAACCATTTGTATTCATTCATTGATTTCAAATCCTTCTCATTCTCATGCTGGTCAAAAGTCCGCTTGACCGGCAAGTTACTTGTACAAGTGGAAATGTCAACAAGATTGAAAGTTTCTACCGGTTCCAGTTTCTGATACTTATTGACCAGGTACGGAAAGAAAGCAAACGTGAATCAACTTAAAGAGCATATTCTTTCATAAAAGAGTCACAAGCATGATGACTTACATCTGCTGCTGCTTATAAATCATGACTGCTACTATGAGCAATCTAGTGTACAACAGCCCAAAATTGATACATAAATTCTGTTTTGATAAAATGATTTGTGGCCTGAATCCTGAGTCTAAATTATAGTCAGAGAGGAACCAGAAATGAGAGTTTATAACCGTTGTTTATGATTCCTAGATCCTACACTCATATTTTGATGTTTTTAGGAAACTTGGTCGCGCAGCATTTACATGTGTAGTCTCTCCAATATCGATTGTATTCCTTCGATTGTTTTCAGTCTCACTCGGGGATTGTTTGGATGAAGAGCGTCTGCTAAATGACTAAATGCTAATGGATTTACCCGCATCTACAGCCCAGCTTCCAAAGCTTCAGCAGAAGGTTCTTGATGAAACGAAAGTAGCCCAGACGCTTCCATGAAGCAGAGGTGAGGTATGTGTAATTCATACTGATTGCGCAAAAAAAACCCTTTGTAGTCTTTCCCCTTGTGATTGTTTATGCAATAATGTGCGTAATGACAAAAACATATTTTCCATTTTGTTGTTTTTTGGAATAAAGCCCTTCGCTTTTTTTCATCTGTGCAGACGGGGACCGGTCAGGGGATGGTTTCTTCTGGGAGAAAGAAAAAAGCAGAGCGAGAGAGGTAAACGAAAGTCCAACTTTGGAGAACACAGTGCTCATTCTCTCTCTCTGCTAACGACCTCAAACAACCTATGGTGTGATTTATTTCGTCCTGAGGTAACGCACAGCGTCCCTAATCCACTCAAATCTACATTTTTTAAAAGTCCCTTCAACATAAACCCTGATTTATATCAGGTACCAGCAATGCCCCTACATGACTTCACTCAGGGCTTAAATGTTCCAACTGAAATTTTATGTGAAAACCTCACTTGGTTTGTGTTCCTTGAGGGTCCAAAAACGGGAAAATAAACTATACACACCAAAAAATAAAACAAACATTTGGGACTTTGCGTAGTTCAGTGAGACTCTTGGTCTAACAGCGTTGCGTATTTTCATTCGAAACAATATGTGTGGAAAAACTAGGCACGGTATGTGTCAAGGACCTTTCTTTTTTGCTCTCTTCACTCTCCGTGTCCAATAAAACACCGTTCCAGCCGTCTTTATGAGTCTCCGGGCTTCATAAGGGAAATCCTGAGGTGTCCGAGAACACCGCTGATTTCATGCTCCACACATTCCTCTGTCATGTTCACCCCGCACGTCTTGTATCGGATTCAAATCTGATTTCACTTTTGCTCGAATTACAAACGACATTTCTTTTTACAAGCGGGATTACAAATGACAATTCGTAAAATATGGAAAACTGTTGACATGGCCGACTTTGTGTTGTGAAACAATCTCTGCTTCTACTCAAAGGCATGAGTGGTAGTCCTGCTTTTTTTTTTTTTTAGCCCTCTCCTGGGCAAAGTAGAAATGTGTTAATGGTGTTAGAGCTTGTCAGAGATCTGGCTGCTTCCCGTTTCCACTCAACTTCCATAGAGGAAGTACAGAGGAGGAGAGTGAGGCGGGGAACTGTAATGCTACCAGAAGGGACACATTAAAATGTCACACAAACATCTCATCCGCTGCCATCCTCACTGAGTATATTTTGGAAAAACTGAAAAACGACAAAATACCCAAGAGATCCGTTTAGAAATGAGTAACAATTTGTTCCGATAATGAAATACTTTCCCCACTGCTCACGTTTAGCAAAATTACTTAGTTGGCCTACAGCTGAAGTCATTTTTCTCATTGATGTTGTGTTATCTACACACCAGGTGACTGTATAGTGAAACATATGGGTTACATTACATTATACCAGTGTTTCCCAACCTTGGGGTCGGGACACATCGCCAGGTATGCATACCGGGGTCTTGGTATTGAATGGATATTTGCTGAGAAATTAGGATCAAATAAAACAAATAAAACATAGAGCTATTAGTGTTGACAGCTGTGTTCAGTGCTAGGCCTACCACTTCACAGCAGTGCGCCAGCCTCAATGACCTGCTTCAACGACCTTCAATCAGCTTCAACCTCCTACACACTAAAGTACCTAGGAGGGGAGTGTAGTGGGCCTACTTTCTCTCTCTGTCTCGGACACACCATTGACAGCAGCTTTAAGGACACTTTAAGAGACCTCAACGGCACATTGACAGGACACTCTATGCGTTCTACGTTTTGGCACAAGTCTCCACTTCTCACCCTGGGAAGAATAAGCGTCTCAGACATTCGGTAATTGTCCTTGAGGCCGACTGGACATTTCCACCACCGTGGCAAGACACTGAAGCGGAACAAATGGTACATGAATATGGAAATCATATTTGCGGTGTGGAGACGTCAGCCAGCGCAGAGCCCCGTCCAACCTTAAAATGAGCTGTTTTTTTTTTGTCTGCACGAGTCCCTATTAGAGATGTGTTTGGTCCTGGCTCCCGTCCGTGGGGAAATTTGAGGCTTGTCAACATTAAGTTGCAGCATTTCCTATGAGCATTAGGTGGAGGTACCCAAGGTGTCGATGTTCCATTTCAATATTTCTATAACTGCGTCTGCCACATTAAAGACTGAAGCTAGCAACAAAAAAAAAGCTCACAAAAGCTGACGTTATGTTGAAAGAACCAGGCTTTTATAGCCTGTCCATGCCAGGGTCCACAGAGGAACCACGACAAGTTATAATACCTTTAATACTTTATTGACTCTACACTGCAGAGCAGTCATTTTTCTTCTGTTATTATACGACTCGGGTCAGGGTTTGGACAACAGTCCTTAAACATGATAAGACTCCCCACTCCATTGTCGTTTTCAATACTTTGCAAGCTAGATGTAAAATCTGACAAGATTATCTAACGGTAATACTTTGTGAGCTGCGATTATTTTCCGCTGGATTAGTAGGCTCTTCATTCAAACCGTCGGCAGGCCTACTTCTCATGGGTGTATGTGAGGAACTGAGAGCAAACAAAATTAAAAAAAGAAACACACAGGGGAAAAAGTTTGACGTCTCTCACCCACGTGGTAGACAAAATTTGTCTCCGTTTCCGAAGAGCACGCGGGAGAAACCGCGTCTTCATCACACTCGGCGGAGCTGAACGATTCTTCCAAGTGGCTCCGCGAGCGGCGGGGCTTGGCGACGTCCACGGAGGAGCTCGGCGTCCGCGCGTGCTGCAAGCTGTCATTGAGATAGCGGTTCAGCAGGCTGCTCTTGTACTTGGACGGCGGCGAGAGGCTCCCGTCGCTGTTGGTGGAGCCGGCCCGACTGAGGAGCTGCGTGTCCTGTTGGTGTTTCAGGGCGCCCGCGTTGCGGGACGAGGACCTGCTGATGTCACACTGCTGGCTGACCGCGGTTTGTAAGGGACATTCTTCATCTGCGGATAAAAATCCTTTTTTTTTGGTTGAAAAGCAGAAAAGTTTGGAATTATAGTATTTTACATGGCAATTGAGGTCAGAGATGCATAGGAGGATTATAGCCTACTAATGAATGAGGTCACCTGTTTACAGTGGTTGGTTGGAACTTGGAATGAACATCTGGATACCACTTGGCAGAGGGTAGCCAGATGGAGTAAACAGTCAACAGTTTATAGACTTACCTTGGGAGTCAGTGTCGTCACTGCACACGCTGAGCTTCTCGGCGTTGCCCTGGATGTACTGATTGTACAGTTTGATCCGCAGTGCCCAGCTCAGGTCCGGCTGCCTCACCGTGTTCTTCAGCCGGCGCCGGGCGTTAGCGAACCAGTTGGACACCTGGATGACATGCGTTAATGTTGAGATGGGGACGAGATCACGACAAGGTCCAAAATATCAGTTGGTGTGTTTTTCTGTTTAACTAACTGCATTTTGCAGTTAGTTAACTAAGAACCGGTATACAAAGCTGGTATAGGCCTACTCATGGTTGACTAACTGCCTGGTTTGTTGAAATGTCAGATAGGCAGATTAAATCAGACAGTCGGATCCAACAGTCTGCCAATCATTCGATCCAGCAGTCAGGTAGTCAGCCAGTAAATCAGTCAGACAGAGATACAGGCGGACAGTCAGTTGGACAGACAGACAGACAGATCGGCCAATCAGCCAGTCAATCGGTCAATCAATTAGACAGCCAGTAAATGAGTCAGGCAGACATACATACAGGCAGTCACACAGTCAGTCAAAAATGTGTCAGTCAGTTAGACAGCAAATTGGACAGACCTACAGCTAGTCCGTCAGTCCTTCCATCATCTAGTCTCTTTTTCATCTCACCTGGACCAGGGTCATGTGGGATCCCAGGGCGAGCAGCACCTTCTCGGTCTTGGTGGGGTAGGGGTTGTCCCGGTGCTTGTACAGCCAATGTTTCAGTGGCCTCGCCATGTCCTGCAGGGCCTGTCTCCTGTGACGAACTTTGACCCCACCCAAGCGAGACCTGGAGAAGACATCAACATAGAAAATGGTAATAACCGAAAACCTCGGCACCCAAACTATCTGCGGTTAGGGTCTGGTGCCTTTGTTGTTTATGTCATTTGAGATGCAGTAAATCAGACAGCTCACACTGAGTTTTGTAAGAAAATGATTGCACTGGGCACACACAGTAATAGTTTTGAATTAAAATATGAAATGTTAATTGGATGAAAAACACTTTGATGTACTATGTTTTGGACCTAGGTTCATATTTGGGCCGTTTGCTAAGGATTAGGCGACTTTACAGCATCCAAATCACTTCCTCTCCTTTCGTCATCTATCAAATTATCCAATTATTGTGGCTTCAAAGACTACTTTGCCGACAGTAACCGCTACACATTACACATGTTTTCAAGTAATACAATTCATGATTCAAGAAATACTTTTTGTGAATAACACTGAACATGGAATAATGCCTTGAAAATAAGAGTGCAGATCAGATGTGCATACCCATATCTCCTGTACTTGATCGTAGAGCCATGTTCAGGTGACTCTGTGCAGGGCAGCAGGTCTGTCGCCTGCCCGTCTGCTAAACTAGTTTGTCCCAGAGTTGGTGCTTCCACGCCGTTAAACCTGGTCCTCTCCTCTTCCACTCGCCTCCTCCTGTCCTCTTCTGGTCTCCTCTCCTCCTCCTGTCTCCTGCTCCTCTCCTCCTCCTGCGGTCTCCTCCTGTCCTCCTCTGAATGCAGGAGATTCTCGGGCGCCATCGTAAAAACCTGGTCCATTCTTCTCATGCTGAGAGCTCTTCCGGTAAACAGGTGCATTAGTGGACACGGTATGTTCCCATTCTCTGTGTCACATGCTGGACGATAAAATGACTAATCAGAAACTCTTTGATTTTCTCTCTCTCTCAGTCTCTCTCTTTCTCTCTCTCACTCTCTTGGTTCTTGCTCAAAGATCTCTCGCCCCAAGTCCTCACAAATCACAGAGAAGATTCCAGTCCGCCCCCCCCCCCTCAGAAAAAGTTACCAACGACACAATAAAGCAAAAATCTGAGAATGTTCCTCGGGTGTAGCTGTTGCAACTTTTGGAGGAGAGTTCAAGTAACCTGCTCCATTGCTGCCTATTGGCTCTCGCTGTGGGCCAATCGTATCGCGGGAGGACTCAGGGAGCACATGCAGGCGAGAACAGGCAGCTCAGCAGCAGTGGTGCCAGTAGCGTACCGTGTTTTGAGAAATGTAGCATTTGCAAGAATATCAGCAGATGTGGTTATTCAATTTATTAGCAAGTGTGTGTGTGTGTGTGTGTCTGTGGAGGGTGGAAGCCAACATCCCTGCAGTTAAGTAATACGACATGCCTCCATATTTTCTCCATGAGGCTTATGAATCTCACGGATCTTGTGGTGCTCGAAAAGCAGCCGCGTCAGCGACTAAAATATGTTGTGCTCAGAAATTCTGGAGATTTACGGGTGGTAATGACATGGTTCTTAATAAACCAGCGAAACCGCCACACAGCGCTCGGTGTTGGTCGGTGGGTCCTGCTGAGTTTGAGGGGATGTGAGTACAAATTGGCCCGTAAGAGAAATGCAACGTGAACAACGGAACGTTGAAATAGATCTCTGTAGGCCTGCCTCGCGAGCGAGGTGGAGTTACCGTCTGCCCTGGCGTGTGCGCGTCGCACGGCGTGAATATCACGATGTCTAGAGAGAGTACGCGTGGCTAATCCAAGAACAATAACACGCGTTCGCTTGTCTCCTTTTTGTGGCGTGCGTTCAGGACGCTCAACTGAGCACGCCCGTGACGTAAACACAGTCTGACAGTAGCTTTTGGTATTGTTAGTACAACAGTAGGGGGTTATGATAATACGTTGGAAGTTGGCCCCGGGGCCCTGGACAGTGGTTGAATAGCCTAACTTCCATTGTCGATATCATGTCACCAAGTACGTAATAATGTTTAGACGAGGAACAATCAGTAATGTCCTGAAATTGTAACCGAAGATCGACGATCTGTTCGTCCACACAAAAATGTTTTAACGAAAACACCACTTGTTCCAAATAGACCTGTCAACCCTTTCAAGCATGTTACAATGCTAATCCGTGTCCATATTTCTCCCTGTGAGGTTCAGTTACAACCCTTTTCTTCTTTTTCAAAGCTAAAAAACACCTGGAGCGGTCTCCGCGAGGTGCAGTAAATTCCACGCGAGCGTGCCACGGGGGCTGTGTGAGAAGGCCGCGACGGTATCACAGCCCATTGAGTCCCGTCCCCTCTGTGCGATGTGATCGCCACTTCTACTGTTGATATTAGTCTGGAACACACCTTCAGACGGGTGCCTGGAGACCACTCGAAAAACATTGAGAGAGAAGAAATATTCAGTCTTTTCAGGGGATAGTTTGGCATGGCGGTGTCTGTCTTTTTTACACGGTCGGACGTATAATAGCGGCATTCGTACATTATTGGTTTTTTATTTCGTGTCAAGTAGTCCGAATGAATTAAGCGCGTTCAGTTTCTACGTTAAAAGACCAAAAAGCGATTTTTTTAATGGTATCATAATCTCACAAATTAGCCCAGCTATCAATTTCCTTCTCAACCCTTTTCAAACCGTCACACAGCTAAGATGCTAGGTAGTGATGTAGGAGAATGTCAACTTAAATAAAATTGAGCCCAATTTTGGCTAGCGTTTGGCTAGGTAACGTACGTCTGAAACTCCCACGTAGCAACAGATTCGCTGTTCAACATGTTTATTTTTGTGCGAGGACAATTGACATCATACCTCTGGGTAATGTTTGAAGTGGGCAGCGGTGAACATGTTTCATTGGATCGTGCCACTGTCTATAATGGCGCCGTTATGAGCTCACAGAGTGCCTGTGGATTCTCAATGGTGTGGTGAAATTATACTGCCACATTTGGCATGCTTTATCGTCGAGACGTGAAGCCTGGCTAAGACGGTGGGCGGGATAGGCTGTGGGGGAGTTTCTGTTGTTTCGGGTTCTGTGGGGTAAGTAGGCTACGTCCAGAGTTTAGCGTCCGCGACTGTGACCACATTCACATTACGAATACAACTGTTATTTGTTTAGCATCACTGTGAAGTTGAATCTTGATGCCCTATTGATTTTATCGTCATATTGGCGTAACCTCGGCCTACTATACCTTGTTTTTATTTTTTCTGGCATTTTTCTGGTTTTATGCCCAGCCATAACTCCCGTTCACTCTGACTCTGGCAGATGGCCTAAAGAGAGCCCTAAATCAATAAGGAAACATTTCCTTTACGTCATGAAACTCCATCACGCGGCCGCCCCCTTTGCACTCAAAACACGAAGTGATGGACACATTAACACTCATTCATACCCAATTGACCACAACATCTTGCACGGCAACACCCTGACCCACGACCAGCTCAGATGACTTTATTTTGTTTAAAAACCTGTCGACTTTGTGGAGGAAACACGGTGAAAAGCACACGCCGCTTGGCATCATCAAATTTCTCCTGGAATCCGGTCAGAGCCGGCACGTCGGACCCCTTCAAACGTAGCGTTGAGTGTCGACTAATGGAGCTTCGCTAGCGAGTGATTGGTGCTAATGACCCTCAATGTGTTCCTAATGACGCTGTGAAGCTCGCGCGTATCAACATGTTTAATGACTTTTATGACGACGATGATGACGATGATGGTGGTGGTGTTGTTGCTACACATGTGTATACCATGTGTGTGTGTGTGTGTGTGTAACATAACACCTTATACATAGCCTACTGTATTTTACACACATGTGCACACATGCATACGTTCATGCTATGCAAAAAACAGAAACAAGTTCACGCGACTAATCAGTCGGAATCGTCTCATTTATTCTTGGAAGCACGACGATCAGGGCAACGGACACTAGACAATACTTAGTATATGCTAATACACTAGTATACACTAATGTACTACTACAACCACGTTGTTGCAAAGTTACTCTTATATATCTGGTTCCGATGATGTCTTTGATGGTCTCTCCGTTGTGTTTTGTACAGGGACTGTGTTTGACGAGAGGCTCCCCGGCCGCCAGGCACTAATATTATTTCTCTGGTGTGCATTACAGTTAATTGAAGTGCAGAAACTGTCAGAGTAATGACACGCTGCTGTTTGTAACTTGGCAGCAGGCGGCTGTATGTGGCCACCGGTTACTGGGGACTTTTCCCTTTCCCTTTTTTTGGTAGGATTTTCGTTCTCTTTTTTTTGTGATCCCCAGTCCCTCGGTGCCGACAATATTTTAGCCAAATAACGATAGAAAATGTGACTCTCAGACAGACCGGAGGGAGGCAGGGAGGGAGGGGAGGGAGAGACAGGTTCTGTTCGGGTAATTAAGTACATACTATGCAGAAAGGAACCGAACGCACACTGAACACACACACCTAACAAGGAAAACTACAGTATAGAACAAAATATATAGTTTATATTTATTTTAATACTCACAAGCATCACTACTACTATGCTACTTTTAGCACAGCTCTAATGCATGTTGCTTTTCCTAGCTCTTAAAGTGAAGTCACTTGAAAAATGTATTTTTCCTGTTACTAAAATCCCTGGTCTGCTGTGATCCTATTTAGTGTAAAACATGCCAAAATAAATAACACCTTCGTTAACTAAGGACACATTTCCCTACATTAGTGCTAGCACTGCTGAGGTGCTGTCTCTGGTGGTGTTTGGTGAGTCAAAAGCTCTACACCCATCTTACGAAGTGGTCACGTGATCCCCTGGCTCTAGCGGGCGACGTTTGGGTCCACTCCGTGGGGATCCACTGGAGGTCCGGCCCCGACGCCTTCTCCAGGGCCGCCCTCAGCTCCCTGAACGCCGTGGCGACGTCGCCGTTGACGACCACCTCGTCAAACATGTGACCGTGTTCGGTTTCCATGGCGTCCGCAGAGCCGATCATGTCCTCAAAGTCTTCTTCCTGGGAAGGTGAGAAACTGGATTAGATTAGGTTGGGTCTGGCGGGGGTTGTTTGAATTCTTCCATTTGTCACACAGCTGAAGGTACGGAGAATGTGTCTGTGCGTTGAACATCTTAGTTTAATAAAAATGTAGTTCATGTGATCAAAGGAGAGAATAGACTAAATGAAAAAATAAGGACATCTTTTAGAAACGCTTTCCAGCGAATATCTTGTAAAACAGGTCCAATCAATGTGAATCATGTTACGTGAATTCTTTTAATCTCATGATTTATACGGTATTTTAAATATTTTAATGCATCATTTACTTTATTGTGTTGTTGTCCAAAAGTCAGTCTCAGTGTGAACAAAAAGTCTCCACCAGAGGGGTGAAGGGCTCATTAAAACCCCCTGGCTTGAAGATCAGGTATTTGACTTCCTCAGGACCCTTGGAAAAGCGCATTGGAATAATCCATGTGTAACGACGAAGTACAATAAGACCTTCCTGTGTACCTCTTCACGATGCTAACCAAAGCATAGCACGCTAGCCCTCGTTACGTGCTAGCAGTAAAGAGCATACGAGACCTTTTCACAGTCGGCCATACTTGCGATTTGGAAGCATAGCCCTATAAGACACGCTCGATTTCTGTTTAGGGTTTTTTGGTTCATGTTGCTCGGCAACCGCTGTGCAGTACAGGTGTTTGACCCCTTAGCTTTTTAATAAGGGTCCCCCAGGGGTCAAACAGACAGGTGGAAAGACAGATGGCTGATCTGATATTACTTCCTCTGGTGAAGACAAAGGCCCCATCCCACCTATAACAGTTCATACAACACAGACCAAAGGGTTTTAATGGTTTCAGCACAGTGGGAACATGAGAGAATGTTTTGTTTTATTGATGTGGATAAAGGGAAGCAGCGGCTGCTGTTGTCTTCTGTGCTTGTCAAACTCTTAGTGGGTTAAGTCAGTGATGCACATTTTAAGACCTACATCCATGCAAACAATGCAAACAGATCGTCTTTTGTCGATGTTACAGCAGTTTGGCACGCGTAAACACCCCTGGCTCACTGACCCTCATTATCAATGAAAAAATAATAACATTCTACCCCAACTACCCCTACCCCAATCATCCACTCACCCACCCAGCAACACACTGAAAGGCATGGACCCTCATCCACTCACCCATCCACCAACACACTGAAAGGCATGGACCCTCAGTCACTCACCCATCCCCCAACACACTGAAAGGCATGGACCCTCATTCACTCACCCATCCACCAACACACTGAAAGGCATGGACCCTCAGTCACTCACCCATCCCCCAACACACTGAAAGGCATGGACCCTCATTCACTCACCCATCCACCAACACACTGAAAGGCTTGGCCCCTCACTCCCTCACCCAGCCACCAGGGGGCAGGGCCCTGTGTATACTACACATGATGTGTTCTCCCCAATGTGTTCCTTCCTGTACAGCGTTCCCCCGGGAGCCCCCGGCTCTGCCTCCCCTGAACACTGTGAACCACCATGTTGGGGTCTTAAACGTCACATGGAAGTAACAGGGTCAGCCATGTGCAAGGTATGCATGTGGAGGTGTGTGTGTATCTGTATTTGTATGTGTGTGTGTGTGTGTGGGTGGGGGGATCTCACGCTTCTCTGTGCGTGTTACAAGATACAGAACCACCACCTGACCCCATAGATCACACACATGTTCGATGGTATGCAGTTTGCATTTTGTAGATCTGTTAGTGTGTGTGAGGGTGTGTGTGTGACGGTGTGTTCTTATGAATGTGAATGCATGTCCACGTACACACCGCATCTGTGTGTGAGCAGGTCAGTGGTAAGACAGTTCTGGTTTCAAACATTCAGACCTATAACCTTTGACCCTTCTTAGTGGAGACTGTATGTTGAACCTCTGTTCAGGTATCCCCTTCTCCAAAGACATGGACGTTAGCTCATAGGGTAGCATGTTGCAGTATGTAGCTTGTTAGCTAGGTACTTGGAATGTTAGGATGTCTAGCTTGTTAGTGATGTTGGCATGTTAGGCTACTTAGCATGTTAAGGCACTTGGAATGTTAGATTACTTAGCATGCTTAGCATATTAGGATGTTAGGGTGCCTAGCATGGTAAAGTACGCAGCATATTACATACTTTGAGACTGTAACTGTGAACAAGGGTTATTCACATTCTATTTGACCTGACTGTATTTAGGGCACATATGCTAGGGTACTTAGCAACACA
>OMKP01069728.1:0-12540 GCA_900302375.1 Bathygadus melanobranchus | reverse complement strand
CTGGTCAAACCTCATGCCCCAGCTCGAACACTCCGCTCAACAACTTCAGCTGGCCGCCTGGTACTACCATCACTAAAAATAAACAAACGTCGCTCCACCAAATCACAACTCTTCTCTGTCCTTGCACCACAGTGGTGGAACGACCTCCCGACAGCGGTCAGGACCGCAGAATCACTGACCTGCTTCCGCAAGAGGCTCAAGACCCACCTATTCAGAGTCCACCTGGACTCTGAATAGCTTCACCTCCTGCCCACCTTTCCTCCCCAACCCTCTCCCCCCTACCCGATCAATACTTGAACCCCTCCCGGATCCTTAGCACTTCCATATTTGTATGTCTTGGCTCTTTGTAGGATCTTACGCTGGTATGTCCCGGCACTTGGTAAATGGACTGCATTTCTATAGCGCTTTTATCCAAAGCGCTTTACATTTGCCACCCATTCATACACCGACGGCAGTGTCAACCATGCAAGGTAACAACCAGCAGACAATTAGCTAGGCGGAGCCGGGGATCGAACCAGCGACCTTCCGGTTGCCAGACAACCGCTCTACCCCGAGCTACTGTCGCCCACTTGAAATATACCTGGCTACCTGCTGTTGTACAGTAAGGAGCCAACCTAGCAACTGTAAGCTTGTAAACTTGTTCTATTGACCTGGCAACCAGGAATGCTTGTAACTTGTTCTATTCTAATTGCACTCTACCTTCAGCGATATATTGTTGTCTCCCTCTTTCGACAAATGTGCTTTTTTGTAAGTCGCTTTGGATAAAAGCGTCTGCCAAATTCTCTAAATGTAAATGTAAATGTAAATAACCAGCATGCAAAGGAAGTGTATGCAGTTTCACACAGATGAATATAGGCTGCCTATGCCAGAACTTAGAAATAAGAAAATTAGAAAGAAATCCGTGCCCATTGAAGGAGCGCTGTCAATGCCTTCACTCACAAGCTCAGCCCGGCTGTCCAACTACAGTGGACAGAGCTGTTATAAAGTCTAGGTTTCAAGAAACCCTTGCTTTGCTTCACATTGGCTGTAATCGTTTCGTAACACTTGGGTTATGCTGTTTAGCGACGTCATTATTATGGAGCTGGCGGAGCAGCCGGTTAGTTTCACATAAACCAGAAAGAATTAGTGGGGAGCAGCCTTGTCCTATGAGGTTATAGATAAATCAATAGTTTCAACCTACATGGTGTAGGACTACTCTAGCGCAAACCTAAAATAAAACACAGCGAGTCAAGCCCGTTCTCCAGTGATGCAGGCTGGTTATTGTGTCTTACAACTGAGATCAATGAAACGAGCTCTGGAAGTTAAGTGTAGCCTACCTTTATTGAGAGTCATGGCAATGTAAGTAATTTAAGCAATTTAAGCAATTTAAGAGTAATTAGCCTACGTTAAATACAGACAAGCATAAATTGCCTCCGTGACTGAACACAATGACTGCGTGTCTTGTCCACAATTTGTCTTACAATAATAGTGCCCAATCGTATTTAAGTCACGTGGTTGGCTCCTGTAATCAGCATATTTTAGCCGATCACAGATTTAAGGTGTTTATCGGTCGATAATGACCGGTGGCCGATCAATCGGGACATCCCTAGTATACAGATTATGAGATAATAATGAGCTATACAAATCAGAATTGTCTGTGTGTGTGTATGGGCGTGCATGTACCATTTGGGTGGAACATTCTGGAAACAAAACGGACCGTCGGGGGCTTGTTAGGGTACTCTTCTGAGAACTCTATCACCAGTTTAAAAGTTCCTATGATGTGTGAGAGAGAGAGAGAAAGAGAGAGAGAAAAATACATAAATAAATAAATAAGAGTTAGGGGAGAAGGGGAGTCGGCAGACATACAGACTGTCCTAAGAGCTGAATCTATATGCACTGCTCTCTCATTCTCTCAGACATATGGGGAATTTAGTCAATTACACAATGATAACCACTATGAATTCCAACAGTCCGATCAGTGTGAAAATGTGGCTTGCAGAACTGGTGCAATGTTGAGATATATTGAGATTGTGTGGCTCTTTGCTGCTGAATACGGATCCAGTCCATTGTGGACGGTGCCAACACTGCAGGCCAATCAGAGGCAGCGGATGACTAATAGGAGAAAACAGTATGGAGGCCTGACTCAGCACTATGCACCGCCAACTCCACAGTCGCCAGTACACACCAAAGAGATTGTATGCACTCATACTGGTTGGAAGACATTGTTATTGTGCACACAGTGGTACGCTTTTATACTCATATGTACACAGCTCTTTCTCTTAAAATTCCTAATTAAAATTATGTTTCAGACTTGAGGGCCGACAGAACAGCAGCGATTATAACCATACACTTTAAAGTATAATGTCAAATCAAATAAACACAGAATTTCAATGGCAACATTTCAATGTTGTTTGTTGGCATCATTAGATGTCTCGATTTACCGATCAATGTCCTGTAGCATCTCCTCTAGTTGGACTTTGCAAAGCATCGTGGTTCATTTAACCCTATTAGTGAGGGTAGTCATTTACTCATTCATTCATGTTCACTGTGTATGATGATGTTTTATGGTCTGCCTTTTGTGCCCTTTCCGTGAATATAAATGTGAAGTATGACTGACACCCAGCGCGGTGAACCTGGGGTTAACCAGCGAACCATGTCACATAGCGTCACCAACTTCAAATGCTAAAACGGAAACAGCTAAACTTACCGTCTTCAAATGGTGTCCCCACAGGCCTACAAAGGAGGGACAGATATAAAAGAGAGTGAGAAAGGGGGAGATGAGGGACGAGAACAGAGAGAGGGAGAGAGTGACAACAAATTAGATTCCCAATGACGTGCACTTGGGCCTTGCCCAAGAGCTCGTTTGAAGAACAGAACAAGGGTTCCAGTTTGTTCCTGATGGACTACATCTACAGGGACACAAGCTCAGTCTGCATCAGTTAGTCTGTATTCTGTGGCCTTTTACCTGATGAATGGGCCGAAGATAACAGCAGAGAGGGACATTTCTTGTTGGTTTTTTTACTTAAAGAAATCTCCCAAGACCAATTGTGGTTTGGTTTAGCTGTACAATCTTTCAAGACGAAAGACTAAATCAATAAAATAAATAGCTCTTATTAGTTTACATTTACAAATTCTTCCTTCCCACACGCTTCTGTGCACACTCACTCCCCTTCAGGGTTTTAGCTACCTCCTCCTCTCCTCTTAGTTTTGTTTCTAAGGACACACAGATACTGATGCTGACAAGAAAGCAGAGCAAGGAATAGGCACCCCCGCACAAGATGTACAGGCAAAACGACAAAACATAATTGACACTTTGAAAGTTGATGCACACATATGCACACAGCTAAACTAGCCAGGCATCTCTGTGTTCAATAAATACCGTGGTGATGCTACCAAGGATGTCATTTCATTCTGAAATTATATTAATAATACTAGTGTTTTTTTGTTTTGTTAAAGTTAATGGAATAAATAAGTGAAAGTGCTCTGTTTTTCATTAACAATTAAGATGTTTTTTGAGAACTTTTGGTGAAGTTGAAAAGAGAGGGGACTAGTTGGCTGGGCATTTTGCAATTCAGACGTTTTGCACATGAATTTACTGTGCCAAGCAAAAGACTGATCTCCCATCCCTGCATCATGACCTCTTGACTCTTGCTGGTTTCCGGTGCAGGCGCTGTGTAGTCTCCCCCCCCAGAAGTTCGCCTATAGCATTGTCGAACTTCTGGATCCGAGATTATGGGAGGACTAAACCGAGATCCAGAAATGCACTCACCCAAAAATAACGGCGTTCCATAGCATGATGTTGTTCTCTGACGGTGCTCCACTTACACCCGTAGGAGGATCTTCTTGAAGTCTGGTGTGGGGGTAGAAACTGGACATTAATACAAACTCTACCATCATACTAACAGCATAACATGACCTGAGAGTATTGTACTGTATCTCACAATGCCTTACTGTTATTAATGTGCTATGGTTATTATTAGGTTATGTCTCTGTGTAATAGGCCACGCTAGGTAACCATTCATCATCCAGAAAGTGACTATATGAACTTTATTAGGTCTTCTAAATCCAAACCCAAAAAGTTAATAAATTATCCCAACATAAAATAGCACGGCATGGGACAGATTCATATGTATAATTGAATGTAAACGAAGGCATGGGTAGCTCCATCCCTTTATGTATTTGGAAGAATGTCAGTCACTATAATTATGTGTACTGTTTACAGAGTACAATAGCTATCTTTCTCCAACCCAGGTGGTCAGTGGGATAACTAGGCATTGTTATCCATCAACTGGCGATGGGTGTCGAATCTAGGTGTAGGTTTACACACACACACACACCCTCACACACACACACACACACACACACACACACACACACACACACACACACACACACACACACACACACAAACAAACACAAACAGGTTTAACAGCTTGCTAGCATTTTTACTTTCATTATTCATATTTACTGGGTTCTACTATACTAACACACTAATACTAAGAATACATACACATACATTGCCATTACTACAAAAGAGCAGGACGCGTGCCTTTACCCCAGAACACAAACAATGCATGTCTGAATGGATCATTAGTAATTCGTAAGCGTGAATTAATCATATTCGATTGACATGTTTGTCGTGAGCCATGCAGTTACAAACAAGCAAAGTTGCTCAACTGACAACAAACAGCATCTCTTACACAGGAACTGAACTCAAGCACACAGTCAATGCACCATCATTTAGCGCTATGCTAGGCGAGCGTAAGATGCTAGCTTTATGGCTAACAGGAGTGAAACACACCAGTAGAGATGGCCATCAGATGTTACGTTACCTCTTAAAATCCCTCATAAGCCGTCTTCTAGCAGGGGTCGACATGACTGAATAAAAAACAAACTTGATCTCGACTTGAAATCGTATCAAAGCCGAAACTAGAAGGGGATTTTCTTCCACTGACACCCCTTTCTTCTCTCAAAACAACTGGTTAGCTTGCTGCTGTCGTGACGTCATGCGCGCACACTTGCCAAGAAGCGCAGGAGCGACAGGAACCTGCGCTAGGAG
Source organism: Bathygadus melanobranchus (assembly GCA_900302375.1). Taxonomy (NCBI): domain Eukaryota; kingdom Metazoa; phylum Chordata; class Actinopteri; order Gadiformes; family Macrouridae; genus Bathygadus; species Bathygadus melanobranchus. The sequence continues at coordinate 7,502 of OMKP01069728.1, read as the reverse complement.
CTATAGCTTTTTCTCGTGGCCCTTCCGAACAGCTGGGGTCCATGTAAACAACACTGTTTCGCGTTTAAATTGATTGTGAGATTAGTATCATCCCATAGAGCAGAGAGAGGGAGGGAGATTTCATCGTTGAAAATACTAGGCTACCCCCAGCATGTATTGCATCAGTTAGTCTAATAGCCTACTCGCCTTTAATAGCTTAAAATGAGAGTTGTCGTCCTACTGATTTGATATGGTATGAGCTCAAACATCTAAATAGTTGTAGTTAGTACAAACCAAATTTAACTCAACTAGGTTATTAAGCACAAATATTGGTTAATAAATACATAATTATTATTAATAAGACATTGGAAGACATTCCAGCTAATGAAAGTTAATCGCATATTAGTACATATTAATCGCCTTGATATTACATTCATTAATTTACACTACAGTTTCTGTTCAGAGTTACAGGATGATAGATTGGCAAGTATAACATTGTATATACCATCGACAGACCAAGACAAGACGGGTGGCCACTCTTGGGTCTCCAATAGCTGCATACCTATAAGTACAACCACTGTAGGCATTCGTAGGCCATTACATGCTACCCAGGGCTACCCAGCAGGCATCAACACATAGGTCAATGTTAGATGTTGGTATTGTGAAAATGTAGGCCAGAGTGAGATGGAAGGTCTTTGTCCCGGACACATAAGCCTTCACACAGGGAGACAAGGTTTATTAATAGATGTTTTGGTAATAGACATGGTTGTTTTTGTAATGTGTGACTGCATTACATCATGTGTTGTTCTGCTGGTCTGGGGGCCGAGTGTACCACAAGAGATTGGGTTTCGTGAAGCTAGTCGCTCCATTCAATCTGTTGGCACTGACCGTGAAACATGGTGCTGCCAATTAAGAAGGATTTGAAAGAAGAGTCACAGGTTTGTGTGATGGTTGAAGTGTGCAATGAGGATGTTCAAGATCGGTATGTCAACCTGTTTGGTCAACCTGGTTTACCAGAAGGCTACAATGGTTGGATTCACAAATAAGCCAATAAACAAACAAATAAACAAACAAACAAACAAACCAATAAACTAATTTGACTCAAAGCGTTTAAGTACAAGTGATCAACACAAGGTATGCTTATATATTCTTCTGTCTACCTTTTTCTGAAAATACCAAGTGATTTCTAGACAATGTATAGTAGCATATACACTGTTTTGGTCGCAGGTAAATTGGCACGTGGTCGTAGTGAAGTGGTGTAAAAAGTAGACTTCAATGTCAAAAGCTATGCATTAAAATACGTCAGTTATAAAACACAAACATAACTAGAAGCAGGACATTTTATTCGGTAGTGTAAGAGTTAGCATGACCAATATTATTCCAACACACCTACATCATCATCCTTTGTAGTTATATTATTATAGTACATCATAGGGCTCACTTTATGGTCGATTCAATTGCAATGGGAATAACACATTAAATGACTGATTTGGCAATAATACAAAATTGGGGTTTGCCAGTCTCTGGCATATTGCAGCTCCAAGGTGTGCATGACATTAGCTTCATTGAGTGAAGAAAGAAATGAAAACACCACTAATGCTGGGCATGCCCTGATCTGCCTGATATGCAAAAAAGTAGGCCCATGTATAATTACATTGTATCTACAGTATATTCTAAAATTGTATTGTGTTACATGTTAGTTAGTTTGTTGTATAGTTGGTTAGTTAGTTCTTGTTGAAATGTTTGCATTTCTTCAATTAGTGACCCATGGTCAGTTTTCTTAATACTTAAAGTATAATTATTGAATCCAGGTGTTTTGACAAAGGCCTTTCAACCCAGATCAGAGAATGTTCTTCCTTCTACCTAATGCTATTGTTGTTATTTTTGATTGATGGGCAATGATATTCGATCATTCATGAATGGCAGCACCTTATTTACCGATAATTTAGCCATGGTAATGTAACAAAATATAATATTTAATTGATCCCATATCAGAAATTTGGGGGATATATTTGCTGGCAGCTGCAGAGGTCTTGAGATTGATACTTATTTCAAGGTGTGGTTCATTGTTTGCTCCAAAACTAGTTTATTTGTTTATTTGAATGCCCAGAGACTCAGTGGGTAGTGGGTATTTGAGATACAACTGTACATTGAGTGATCTGTAATTTCTATAAATAAACAGCAGATGGCGCCCAGTGATTTAAAGCCTCTGTTTAACTCGTAAAATAAAGTAAACACACTGTCGTCATGATGATCTTTCTGTTACTAGGTAGATGGGCATTTCGTTCGTTTCCTTTGTTACGCTGTACTCTAGGCTTTTGTGTCTCTGTAACATCCACAGCCCTGTTGTGATTTGTGTAGCCTATTAACCTTTGCTCTTTTCATTTCCACTCTCTTATTTACTATTTTACCTGTCGGGTGCACGTTGTCTCTGTGCAATACAAACTATGTCTGAATTGAGATGATTCGATTTTTTTGGTAAGCCCATGTGGGAGAGTCAATCTTCACATTCCCCCCAATATCCCTGTGACCTCACAAAAGCAGACAGCAGCAGCAGTAATACTACCCAACTGCTCTGATCTCTGCCATGGTGTGGACATACCACCAACAAAGGCATGCCTCTGATAGGGATAGTTACATGGAAGTTTGGCTATTTTTTCCTCAATTGCCTGGGACCAATCTCAAATATGTGCTCTCTCCATCTGTCCAGTGTGGATTAACACAGGGCTGTCATCCAGCCTAGCACTGGAGAGGAATGTCAGGCCTATTCCAAGTCACACTGTAACATGCAACAGGTAGAATACTTTTACTTTTTTAAAGTGCCATGGCAATGTGACAAGAGATTAGATACATTGGAACCACTTGGTGGGTGAAAAGTGATTGACTGATTTGAACCTGACTGAATCCCTTAATGAGGTGTTAAGACTGAGGATGATTTCCCGGCTCCAGGTCTGGTACCATACACTTGACTTGCTTGTGATCCCGTGTCCTGTGTTGCGTGACATGGCCCAGAGCCTTTATTTTGAAGGTCTTGATGAAGGTTATCATATCATACCAAATATTTATTTTAATATAGTTTGGAGCCCTCATGTCCTGACGTCCCGACTCTGAAATGTGAGACTATTTGCTCACACTGTTGAACACAACTGTTCCCTTGTAAGTAGTAATAATGAATACAAGGAAACCATTATTGCCTGTGTTAGGATACCAATAACATGAGTATTTCTTTCTTTGTAGCAGAAAATAATACACAATAAATAAACTACTTTTTAATAAGCGGCGAGTGCATTGTTGCTGCACATGGGAATAATTCAGAGACAATCTTTGGCATTCTTTTCACAAAAGTAACTAAATAATAAGCATACTGCTAATATAGACAGACAAAAGTAACTAAATCATAAGCATACTGCTAATATAATATTTATATTTACAGTCAATGTCAAAACACACGAATCACATTACATAAGAGCTGTCCTAGTTGTCCTAGCTAAAATACGTAGAATTACTTTTAGAATACATTAACATTCACAGAAAGAAACATTAATGTTTGGTGTACATGTCTCAAACAGAGACTTTAACAATGACATTAAAAGTATCAAAAGTTAGAAAAGAAATTAGACTGAAAAGAGATCTAGAACCCACATCTCAAACATATTAACGTGTTCAACCAGTGTTCACCTCTGCTTTCCTCTCCTCCTTCTGTCCTCCGTTTTCAAAGCCTTGGCATGCTAAAATGAGGACATCATGCTTCTTTATTGACATAACATGTGTAGGCCTACGTCATTTTGGGCCCCACAAAATGTTGACGCAGAACTGATTCAGTCATCGAATTTGTATTTTGTGATACATGCATGCATGTATCACACGCACGCACACACACACACACACACACACACACACACACATACACACACATACACACACACACACTCATGGGGCAATAGCAAAGATGTTTCATTTTCATTGTTTGGCAACTAAAAAAAGTTAAAGCCAGCCGCATTGATTGGCAGTGCACTCTTTTCTTTGAGGAACTGATAATGTTGAGGTGTGGACTTATAGTTCTAACCCAGGAACCAGGGCCTACTTTTAGGGTTTCTCTGACAACCAGTATACACTACCATTCTCTGTGGCAATAGAAAATGCCAGGTTTTTACTTAATAGATTTGCTTTACTTAATAGATCTCACCTTTCTGATTACTACTTTCTGTGATTATTCTATTGTTACGTGTGTATATGTGTGTATGTGTGTGTGTGTGTGTGTGTGCGTGCATGTGTGCGTGTGCGTGTGTGTGCCACTTAAAATGGATACTTTGCTTACAATTCTTAGTGTCCTGTGGAATGAAATGAATGGAAGTATATCCATAAAAATGTCATCTGTGGATCCCTATCCGTGTTAGCTGAAGGGATGAGCTTTTATCAAGAATGCTTGATGTCATCAATAAATTCTATTAGGCATATATTTAATTTTGTCGTTTATATTTCGTTTGATGTAGTGTGGTTAAATATAACACCGTTAATTGAAAACGAATACATATTCTCTCTGCTGTGATTGTTCCCAATTTCTTAGCTATTTATGCATGAATGAGCCAATAAAACGTCACATAGCCGCCCGGTGAACCAATCAGAACACAGCAGCCCAATGTTATTTGCGTCTGATAGATCTCAAACGGGTGGGACAACCGGGTGACGTCTTTGCTTCTGGTGTAGTCCGCTACCCCTCCAGCAAGTTTCATTACAACCTAATCATATCTGCCAACTGGATATACGTGCATTGTATAATAGGCACCAATTGGGTCCACGGTCTATGCGTTTTGCGCGTTTCAGATAAGAAAGCCCCATTGTTAATCGTCTTTACGAAAACGTGCCACTGATTAGACAGAAATCTGAAAACCACAGAAATGGACGAAAAGGCGTTTACGAAAGAAATTGATGTCTGGATCGAGCAGCTCAACGAATGCAAGCAGTTGTCGGAGAATCAAGTGAAAACACTGTGCGAGAAGGTGAGGCAATATTAACAATGTTACATGAAAGTTTCAATGCCCCTTTTCTCTGTTTTACCGCGCCGCCTTCCAGACATTCTTAAAATGGCGTCTATAGTGTACATTTCACTGGACTGTCCATCTATGCAAAGAAACATACACAGTCCCCAGCTTTGTATCTCGTTCTTCTACATAGACATTCTTCAAGTCATTTCCTATAATTGACTGCTGTGATCGTTGGTTTCGAATATCGGGATGTAATAAACATGCGGGCTGTTGATGCATGACAGCTATATAATGAAGTCAAGGCACATAACATGTTTACTACCCTGCTCATAAAGACATTGTGACAGCAGCCTCTCATCGGCAGCTTCAAGTGCGTGGTACAGAATACTGTATTTAATGCAGGCCATCGCTAATGTTTGTAACACTACGTTCAGTCCTGGAGAGATCCAGAAGCACATCATAGGCCTTGTTCAATGGGGTCAAAGGTAATCCAGATGAAGTGGTTAGGCTCACCGCTATCATCATCATCATCATCATCATCATCATCATAGATACAAGATATAGGCCTACTTGATGTTGACAAATGTCAACATCGTTCGTTGTTTCACCGTACAGATTTCTTTTTTTTTTTTGGACCAAAGCATTGGTTTAAGCATTTTAGTGAAGACTTTACAGAACCCAGTTCCCATTTGTAACATAGTATCCAGTATATCTGGATCCTTACAATAATAACAATAATAATAATCTCTCTCTTTCGTACAGTGGCAGCCAGGGCTGGGTGATAGTACCAAAATCTTCTATCCTGATATATGTCATTTAGGAAATGTATTCTTAAAAACTATATAAAATAACCACATGGTAAAGCCCATTTTTGTATACTCCTTGTCCTCTGTGTGAATTAAATACTTGACAAATGAAAAATACCCAGTATTTTCTCATTTTATTAAGAACTGTAGTGCAAATAATAGAACAGAACAGTCTGGTAAGTTCAGAAAATTACATCACTTTACTGTAATGCAGCCTTTAAAACCATAAAAAGACATGTGTGCCATATCATGATATTACCCAAAATCTAAGACAATATCTAGTGTCATCACAATATCGATATATCAATATATTGCCCAGCCCTAGAGACAGCCCATTGGACTTAAAATCTGTGCTCTGTCGGCTTGCTTATTACTTTATTTAGCAATAAGCTGGTCTGTCTTAGAAGCACACACCTGAGACAGGATCAGCAGAGGGAAGATGAAAAGCATCACTCTAATGACATTACCTTGCATGTTGCTGTTTGCTTCAAATTGTCAAATTGTTAATATTTCTAACGTTTCTAACTTTAAAAGGGCCCTATTATATCACAAGGTGTGAGCGTGATTTGCCATTACAAGCAGTTTCAAAGTTAAATTTTAGTCATGTGACTAAATTAAATTGTCATTGTGACATCACAAGTGGGATTGTCCACCCAGATGTCTGATGACTAGATCTCCCGACCTACCCAGCGTACTGTACCAACTGGTAAAGTGATCTAGTCACCATACATCTAGCTGGAAACTCCCACTTGTGATGTCACTATGTCACAATGACAATTTTAGTAACTTAAGTAACTGCTTGTCATGTCTAATCACACTCACACCTGGTGGTATAATAGGGGCCCTTTAAATCCAAACGGATGGTAAACATGATACTGCTGCATCTCTACACCTGTACTTTTATTAGTCTTTACCCCTTATACCTACCTAAGTATCCATCTAATCCCACCTGAATGTATGTAGACCTGTTGAATCTGTTTGAGACTGCAGAGGGATAATATGAATATGAATATCCAAATGTCAACAGTGATGCTGCTCTGCAATATGCAGTTGGTGAGCCAAGATGTGATTTATAAAACTGTGTGTGTGTGTGTGTGTGTGTGTGTGTGTGTGTGTGTGTGTGTGTGTGTGTGTGATTGTATGTGTGTGTGTGTGTGTGTGTGTGTGTGTGTGTGTGTGTTTGTGTGTGTGTGTGTTCGTTCAGAGAGTGTGACTCAGCCCGGGTAGTGCTGTGGGGATAAAATCAAATGGAGACGTGTCTGTTTTTGGATCTACGGGGGTGTGATGGAAGAATTCAATATGCTGTGTACATATTCCACACGTCCATTCCCCCTGTTATCCTTCCCCAGAGGGAATATTTTAAGCTTCACTTTAACTAATTGCTTGTCATTGGATTGCATCATTAGATTTGGGGTGTCCACATGGTGCTGTATGGCTATGCCTTAGTTCAAATGCATGTATGCGTGGTTGCGTTTGTTATTTGCTTTCAGCAGTGCAACTGCATACACATTGTTTTTACCCAACATCTCTTGGTTTTACCCAACATCTCTTGTTTTTACCCAACATCTCTTGGTTTTACCCAACATCTCTTGTTTTTACCCAACATCTCTTGGTTTTACCCAACATCTCTTGTTTTTACCCAACATCTCTTGTTTTTACCCAACATCTCTTGTTTTTACCCAACTGATAATATCAATATCACATTGCTCTACGACACACTAAGTGATTAGTA
>OMKP01069694.1:0-13534 GCA_900302375.1 Bathygadus melanobranchus | reverse complement strand
TGTCATGGAGCTCATGAAGAGCATCCTTGGGGAGAGGACATCTAAGCTGAAGGCCGGAATTCCTGATGAGAAGGCCGACCAGCAGCAGAAGTCCAAACTCACCCTCTACCAGTAAGCCTACCACCTGGCCGTACACCCTAGCCATATATATATATATATAGTGTTCATTCAGGGTAGGTGTTGTTTTTGAAATATATATATATACAGTATATATATATATATAAATATGTATATTCATCTTCATCCCAGGGTTTCCGATGCAGAGGGTAACATGAATGTCACAGAAGTTGCAATCATGCCACTGGTTCAGGAACTCCTGAATCATGAGGTGAGCTCAAATCATACAAGGGCATTCTCAGGCAATCTCATCCCTTCTCATCTCATCTGTTATTGTTTCATCTGCCATTCAGGACTGTTACTTGCTGGACCAGGGAGGGTCGAAGATATTCGTATGGAAAGGAAAGAAGGCAAACAAAGCAGAAAGGCAGGCAGCTATGTCCAGAGCTCTGGTGAGGAACAGATAGCTACACCTGTGCGATCAGCAGTTCCTCACACGTCCACACTTCCACAATTTGCGTGCTTCCCTGGACTCGTTGCACTAATCCACATGAATGGCTTACAGGAGTTCATTAAAACGAAGGACTACCCCATCTGGACCAACGTGGAGACTGTAAACGACGGGGCAGAGTCAGCACTCTTTAAACAGCTCTTCCAGAGCTGGACGGTCAAGGACCAAACTCAGGGTCTGGGACGGACAAACACGAGAGGGAAAGTTGGTATGTGTGTATTCGTCTGTTGGTTCAAAAGGTCCAAAACTACATATTTGGCTCAGTCACTCACATTGCTATGCCTTTTGCTCTAGCAATTGTCACCCAGGAGAAATTTGACGCCACTCAGATGCACATGATGCCAGAGGTGGCAGCCCAGGGGCGCATGGTGGACAATGGCAGTGGGGATGTTGAGGTTTCATTCATCTCCATTTATTTTGTGTTCGATGTTGAGATATGAATGCATGACAATTGGTGGACACTTTCATCCAAATTGTCTCAACTTGGGCTAGGCCCAAGTTGCCCCAAGTGGGAATCAAACCCCTAACCCTGGCAGTTTTAATGCCATGCTCAGTTGGACCAATTGGACTACAAACAAATATACAAAAAAATGTGTATTGGATTCTATATCATTTATGTTGTTATTTGTACGATATTATTACCTGTGCATCCGTCATCGATGTGGCCAGGTGTGGCGTATTGAGGACCTGGAGCTTGTCCCTGTGGAGCCTGAGTCGTACGGGTACTTCTACGGAGGGGACTGCTACTTGATCCTCTACACGTACTTGGTGAACAGCAAGCAAAACTACATCCTCTACATGTGGCAGGTGAGGGAAAGAGATGTTTCCCATTGGACCCAGACTACCAGTGGTCTCCTTAAGGGTCACCCTTTAAAAGAAAAATATGCATATGTTTGAAATTGTAATTAATAAATTACAGATTCCAAAGGATTGGGAAAAAAGAACTTGTCTGAATGTTGTCTTTTTACCTGCCATAGTGAAAGAATATACTGGCCAAGCAATTGTTTTAACACTGAATTTAATTCAGGGAAGTTAACTTTGGATCTTCATCTTTTCATAACAATTCACAATGTTACGAAACAGTATTTAATAAAAAGTATATATACATATATATCTATGTTTTGCTTTAGGGGCGCCATGCTTCCCAGGATGAACTGGCCGCCTCAGCGTTCCAGGCCGTAGAACTGGACCAGAAGTATGGAGGGGAGCCGGTGCAGATGAGAGTCACCATGGGCAAAGAGTCCAAGCACTTCATGGCCATTTTCAAGGGCAAGATGGTCATCTTTGAGGTAGGGCCGATGTTCACCAGCTTCAGTCAGCGATTTTGATACATTAACATTTATTGCAACTGTTTTGTCAATTAACAAAGATTGTGTACTACTACTGCTACTACTACTACTACTAATAATAATAATGATAATAATAATATAATAATAATAAAATATATTTAATATATTATAATATAATATAATAATATTTAATGTCGACATATATTATTAATCTAGCAACTTTGTAATGTATTATAATGTTTACATGCTTTATAAAGATATCTCATCATATCATCCCATTTGACGTACAGTTGAGAGCCGTAGACTCTAGGCTTCAAAGTAATGGTCCCACAGTCTTGGGTATACTGCTACAGCTTAATTTCCTTTTCATTTGCATCTGGCATTAGGAAGCAACAAAAGGGCTCTGTTAGAAACCTATGTGGTCTGGTGGCAAAAATAGAAATGAGAAAACAGGACATTCGACATTGGCCATACCAGAATTTGATATAGCATTTAGAATACAGAATTGAGATAATAAATTGAGATTTGTCTAAAGAGTGAGTGAGATTTGGCAGCCAGTAGTCTACTTACAAATGTACAATCTACAAACGCACTAAAGTCAGAACAATTTAGTATCACGGAAATCAAATGTCTCATCATATGTCAATGTCTGTTGCCTTTCTCATCAGGGGGGGACCTCTAGGAAAGGAGGTTCCGACCCAGAACCTCCCGTAAGGCTGTTTCAGGTGCACGGTTCTGACCCTTCCTCCACGAAAGCGTTGGAGGTGTCCGCGTTTGCCAGCTCTCTTAACTCCAATGATGTGTTTCTTTTGAAGAGTCAGTCAGGAATGTATCTATGGTGTGGAAAGGTAGGGGATATAGTTCTTAAACATTTTATTAAGCTACATTATGCATATATCATATTTTCCATTTTGTAATGTGCTGATTTTATTTGATCAAAGGTTAGCATGACACAGCCCTAAACTAATAATGTGTAACACTTTATTTTCTACAAGGGGTCTAGTGGAGACGAGAGGGACATGGCAAAGCAGATCACCTCTGTGATCGGAAAGGACAGCGACTGTGACATTGTGGCCGAGGGTCAGGAGTCCGGCGACTTTTGGAGTTTGCTTGGAGGAAAAGCCCCATATGCTAGTGATAAAAGGCATCGATGAACGATCACATGGAGAATAGAGTTGGAAACAATTCATGTTATATATGTTATATATAAAACAGAGAGGAAACTATGTGAGATTAAACCTATATATGTGTATGTGTGTGTGTGTGTGTGTGTGTGTGTGTGTGTGTGCGCGTGCGTGCGTGTATGCGTGTGTGTGTGTGCGCGTGTGTGCGCAGATTGCAGCAGGTAGTTCCAGACCATCCACCACGCTTATTTGAGTGCTCCAATAAGACCGGCCGTTTCATGGTGGAGGAGATCACACAGTTCATCCAGGATGACCTCAGTGAGGATGATGTCATGCTGCTAGACACATGGGACCAGGTAGGCACCACTTTGTTTTTTATTTGTATTTAGGTGACTCATGTATCCGGAGTGACTTAACAGTGAAAACAGAGACAGGAACCCACCAGACTATCCCAATACTCAACGTTTGTTAGGTGATTGAAAAGAATAGCCTTTAAGGTCAAGTTAAACATGGAATTATAATTTCTGATTTTAAAACAGAGCTCTATACATTTTAAATATCGGGTGAGATTGTCTTGTTTAAACCTTTAAACCTAAATGGAGATCGTAGTAAATTATATGTGGTGACAGTAGCTCAGGGGGTAGAGCGGTTGTCTGGCAACCTGAAGGTTGCTGGTTTGATCCCCGGCTCCGCCTAGCTAATTGTCGAGGTGTCCCTGAGCAAGACACCTAACCCTAACTGCTCCTGATGAGCTGGTTGTTACCTTGCATGGTTGACACCGCCGTCTGTGTGTGAATGTGAGGCAAATGTAAAGCGCTTTGGATAAAAGCGCTATATAAATGCAGTCCATTAATATATGTACATGTAATGTACAATTAGTTCTATGTAATTATACGTATTATGTAGATGACCCAAATCAACATCAATTTCTAAATGCTGCAACATTTTCTGTTTATTTTGTCCTCGATGGTGTAAGGTCTTCCTTTGGGTGGGAAAATATGCAAATGAGACTGAACGGAAGGAGGTCATCCCCACCAGCCTGGAATACCTGCGTACGCACCCCGGCTCCAGAGACCCAGACACCCCTGTCATCCTGATCAAACAGGGATTCGAACCGCTGACCTTCACCGGCTGGTTTGCTGCCTGGGATCCCTTCAAGTGGAGTGTGAGTATGTAAATAGGGAGTGTAGATCGTACGCTTACGAGCCCGGCGTTCATGTTGCGTGTGTCTGTGTTGCGTGTGTCTGTGTTGCGTGTGTCTGTGTGCACAGACGCTGTGTGTTGTTTTTCTTACATTTGTTTTAATAGTTTTCCAGTGCAAATACATTTCACTGAAATAAAATAATGACATGGAAATAATATTATTAGGGAGGAAATTCCTATGAGGAGATGGTGAAAGAGTTTGGAGATGAAGCACCATTGCCCGTTAATGTAGAAAATGTAAGTTCTCCTCTACTGATCTAAGTTTATATAAACAAAGTCTTGCAGAATGCTGAATGTTTAACAATCTATGAATTTAATTAATTCACATTAAAAATATATAACGTTAAAATAATGTATCTCCAATATGCAAATAGTCATCAAGGTATATAATATACCAGAATTTGAAACTAGTATGTATTATTATGATTAAACGGTTATTCAATTAAACTATATTGAATTTCAACCAGGAGGAAACCAGCCAGGGTGAAAACGGAGAGGAAGAGAAGAGCTTTGATCCCCACCCACCTGAAGACCTGGTCCACAAGCCAAGCAGTGAGCTGCCTGAAGGGGTGGACCCTGCCAACAAGGAGGTGGCACACACACACACACACACACACACACACACACGCACACACGCACGCATGCTTACATGCGTTACATATGTGCACATACACACACGTACATGCGCACACACACACACACACACACACACATGCACAAACACACACAACCACCAAACCATCTCTCTATCAGCTCATGCAATTAATACCTTAATAGATTGACTGGACTCTTTCTATACCCTATTCATGACTGTATCATCATAGAAGACCCATATCAACATAGAGTCAACATAGTGGATTGTGGGATATGTGGTCTGTGCTGTTCTGTGTTGCAGCGCTCAGCTGGACTGCTGCCGTCGCTCTCTCACATGACATGCATGCATGTGTGATTATTCTTACAAATCTTCTTTAATTGATTTCCAGAAACATCTCTCTGATTCTGACTTCCAAGACATATTTGAGCTCACCAAGGAAGAGTTCGGGAGCCTTCCAGGATGGAAACAACTGAAGCTGAAGAAAGAAAAAGGCTTGTTCTGATGTAACTCTCACTTTACATTGACACCATATACATCTTCAAATCTGATAATTCCATCTTAAAATCACTGGGGATCTTAAAATCCACTTAATGAAACAAGTGAGCTTGTTTAGTAACAAACTTTAATATGACAATGTATAGTTTGATTTGAAGGCATTATCACAGTTCATTATTTTAATGTTATGCGTGAAGTCATTATTGTAATTGTGTTGTTAATGTATATTCATTAGGTTAGGTATACAATTATATACAGTGACAATCGCTTTTAGTTCAGTTTTATTCCAGGTTTTATGTATGCAAAATATAAGTACTGATTTGGGTGCTCATGTTACCACCAGCATGTGGGTATTATCGGTAGAGAAGGTGTTTGGAAGGAAGCAGGAAAGAAAATCCTTATGTTGTCTGTTTCATCCATCGATATTTATCACAACCTTGTAATCAAACATGTTTCTGCTCTTATCGTATGTTCAATACGTCTTGATTAAACATTGCATAACATTGTTTGGGTGGAAATTGTTTGCCATATGGCCAACTAGTGGTTGAAAACACTTCAGCAGGATGGGGTTTTTGTGCACATCAAGGTTGCCTAAATTAATAAACTATAACTTCCTATTTCAAATGACCACTCAGCTGTTTCAAATATTTGCAATAGTTTCAACATTTTTAGAATATAGTGGTTTTGTCTTGTGAGTCTAGGACACCAAGTGAATCAATAAACACCAATATTGTTTGACAATACTTTATTTAGATAGCTTTGCAATGCCTTTTATATTTAAAGCCTTCACGTTTGGATCAAATGAAAACATTGGCAAACATTGTGAAAATGAATGAAAACCATCCAAATTGTATTCAAAACGTACTGATTCATTATTAAACAGTAAGTCCAATTTCAAATGTCAACTGTGTGTTTAGACCAAATAATGTCATGACTAGAAAGTTCCCTAATGGCCACAGATACATTACACATGTGTAATATGACTTCATTTATACGTGATGTGACAGAACTGCTTTTTCAGAGCAGTGTGAACAGCATGTCACATGGAATCAGATTCGGGCCACTTCAATGTGTGACCATTGTTTCTATTGAAGGGGAACTTCGCTGATTTTCAACCGTATCTCTATCTATCCGCATTAGGGACATAGTGTGAAAAACGCTTGCACTTCGCCGTCGCCGGTGCTCTTTGTGTCTCTGGGGCGCAGCTCAGCACAGACGCAAAATCGTACTGCAACTTCGTCAAATGGGGTTAATGATGGAGTTAACGGCCGAGCTGTGGTAAGATGGTAGGTAAGATAACGCAGAACTCAGACAAAAGAAGAAGGAAGATCTGGGCGCAGGCAACATGGAGGAAAGGTAAACATTGCTCATTTGCATACTACCCACATTGAAATGATACAAAGTCAGCTGAAAATTGGCCACGTTTCCCTTTAAGGTTTACAGTGCAAACCAACAGTGGTAAGGATTACATTAATTTAATTTTCATTTATTCATTTTTAGAAGCAAGAGATGCAGTTAGAGTGATTGATCAAGGCTATCTGCGCATCCCATGTATCATGGAAAGAAGTAAAATTGGCAAAACAGGTGGTACAAGAACATATTTTTGGTTATTTGAGTGGAAACCAGAGTGCATGTTTAATACATATAGTTTATATAATGTCGCAAAAGCTAATTTAATAAAGGACACACGTCAAATAAAATGACAAAAGTTCATCACGCAAAACGAAATATCCCCATATAACTGTAATAATCCCTCTTAAGTTGTTTGCGTTATTGACTTAGGGAAGTTAATTGTGCTTCAGCTCGTCAGAGAACATGCTAGCCTCAGTTGTGTGGTGATTTAAAGGTGAGTTGCTGTGTTAGAAAGACGTGTTTAACAACATCACAACGTACATCCCTTATCGTCAAAGATAAACAATTACTCATTAATTCATGCATCAAATATTGGCAGAGGTGATCGAAAACCGAAGCCTTGAATATGCTTAAAGGATTTGTTAAGGTTAAAGTTACAAAATCAGGGATAAGCTACAAACATACAAAACATACGTACAAAGGAGGAAAACTATCAAACATTGTTAAGCTCATTGTGCCTTAAAAGCTTGTCTTTTTGATCGTAGTATTTAAAAAAGTTTAAAAACATGTTACTAAAGCCATGTCAAATTAAAATACATTTGTCATGAAGCGATGCGATCCAATTATCAAGTGACAACATAAAAAAGGTTGCCTCAAATAGGTAATAAGTAAATTGTATGCTTTTTTGGTACGAGTACAAAAAGATGGCAGTTGACTAGGTTTTACTGCTGACATTGTGCAAACATAGCCATGCAACAGAATAACAGCCTACTATAGGCTAATGGGTTTCAAACTTCAAGCCTTATAGAACTATCTATGGAATGTAATTTCTACTGTAACAAGGGATTCTGCAAGAACTTCGTAAAGGGTGCAAAATCAGCCAAATTATTGTTTTTTATCGTAAAAAAAAAAGAAGATTGGTCCATCTTAAAAATGTAACAAAAAGAAAATAAATTCTCTCGTCTTTCATCCAAAAGATATATTTTCATAGTCACAACTTATCATTGGCAAGTACCAGTGTCTACTTCTATATGACTTAGTTCACTGGCAACAATTACAGTGTACAAACTAAAACATAATATACAGCAGCCTCTAAAAATATTTAGACAGCAAGAACTGGTTGTATACCAAAGACATTTAGATCGTCCGGGTGGATATGTGCTATATTTAAAACAACGAGACAGCCCAGTGGATAAACAGCATTCTCTTTGAACAATGTAGCTTATTTTAAACATGCTAAACAAGGTAACAATTATGAAAATCCCAAATTAAAAAGTTCACTTTAACTGTTTATAGGAATGAACGAAAGTTCCTTTTGATTTTGCCCTTTCCCCCAGCGACTTTCATTCTGCCCACAAAGCTTAAGCCAACTACGACTATGATGTTTCCAAATCGGAGGATAAGTGTATTATGTACACGTGTTTAACCTTGGAACGCACAAAGTCCCAGATTTAAACTAGATCAGATTTAAGAGCATTTGGCGAACTCCATCCACGTCGAGACCTAAAAAAGGCAAGATACATATTGCTAGTCAAAGAACTGAAAGGTTAGAATGCCCCCCCCCCTCCTTCCCCACGACATTCTACCTTCCTGAGAAAGTTATGTTGTGAACCGAAAGAAGAACGGCCCCTGTACCCTTCATGCCATCGAGAAGAAAAATAAAAACAATCTATCAACTAAAACCACTTAAGACACAATGCAAGAAGAATCTGGATTGGGGTTGTTGGGGTCTTCCCATTCCTCCTTCTCTCCGGTGTCTAGATCGTCGTCCACCCCTGGGAAGATGTGGTCCAGCTCGGGCGTGTCGGCCGAGGCGTCCTCGTAGGCACTCACGCTGTCTGTGTCGTTGTTCCTCTCGTCCTCCACCTCTGCCTGCAATCCACAGGGTCTCCCGAGGACGCCGTCTGGAGAGCAGCTGTTGTCCAGCGCCAGGGTGGTCATCTGGGCCAGGGTGATGTCGACCATCTTCTGGAGAGGACTCACTCTGGTCTGGGAGTATTCCTCGTTGGCCTCTGCTGCAGGCGCTTCCATCTCGGTGACGCCCTGGGGGGAAGGGGAGGCTGACGCTCCGTCGGTGCAATCCCAGGCGCGAGTGCTGCTGGGTGCTGGGGCGTGGGTTCTGGTTTCCATCTCCTCCTCCATAAGAAGTGAGCGGGCTTGAAGGCTAGATACAGTGTTCCTCTCCTGCAGAAATCGATTGTATTTTAGTCAATGAACGGGCTCCACCTGGATGGGCTTGGGAGTAGCTTATCTGGACATGCTGTTCCATTTGGATGTGTAAATGGTGAAATGTAATTGATTCACATCGGCAGCAACAATGGCCGACACCAGCAATGTCGACATGAAAGGGAGGCACACATGTACTAAAGGAAATTGATACGATATTGCCTTAAAGATTATTATGATATGATATCCTCATGTCACCAGGTTTAACTGAAGAAATATATAATAAGCAATAACAAATTTAATAAGACAACAATGAATGCATCGTCATAAGGTGACCTCTTTTATACTCTTCATACCATACCATTAACAACCAAAGTACACATTGTGAACACCATCTGTAGCACCTTTTAATAGGTGGCAGTAACACACGGTTTCCCTTCCCGAATGCCAATGACCACAATTGTTTCCACAGTGGTACGGTTCTCTGCTTATACACTACACATTCGTATCTACTTCATAGAGTCGCCTATTATTTACCGTAGTCTTGGAAACCCTTTCAAATACATAACAACTGTGTGCTTTATCTACATGGCTCAGTGTTGCTGTTGACAACGCACATGCATTGCACACGCCCACGTTCTGTTACTCACACTTGTCGCCACCCTTTTCACTCCCTCCCTCTCTCCGTCCCTCTCTCTCACCTGTGACATTCAGGCGAGGCAACATTCCCATCATTAAAGCTGTTACACAACCGTTGGCATGCTTTAACAAGCCATTAATCTGCCTTCCATGTGCAGAAATACAGGAAGCCTCTCTCTTTGTGATGTGATGTAACATTCCTCCCTCTCCCTCCCCCTTACCTCTTTTAATCTCTCCACTTCGCTCATCAGCGCGCGGACCGTGTCCTCCAGTTTCCTCTTGGCCACCCTCTCCTGCTCCAATTCCTGGAAATGAATCAGAAAATGCACATTGTATATACACACACACACAACGCATGCAGAGAGAGACAGAGAGACAGAGAGACAGGGACTATATTGCCCAGCTATGGCTGAGGAATTTTACACAATATCGATAAATATCACAATAAGCTTATGCCCATGTCTTCCTGAGTGTCATTACATTGAAGTATATGGAAAGTTAAAGTATGGTATCAAACTAAAACTAGTTTTCCTTTCTCACTGATGTTTCAAAGCTCATATTTGATCATTTTGAGGGCAGATCTTCTTATCGTAATTCATTTAAATGATAAAACTGGGTATCACAATAAGTCGATATCTTCATTTCATGACGATACGATACCGTTCAAAGACAATAATATTGAATTATTGCCCTAACTAGGAGCCATCTGAATTGCCACTGAAACTGGGTTCTGTCCGAATGAATTCTTGGTTCAGACAAACACATCACAACAAGGCAAAAAATCCATTGGTAAACAAACACGCCAAAAATCTATTGGAAACATCGAAATCAACACAAACTGTGACCTGTTCGGGTGACTGGCAGAGCTGACTATTAGCAGACACTTTTAATCCAAAGCGACAGCGAAAACATTTAGTCATTTTTGAATGACCTCATGACATCATTAAAGCTCTAGCAGCAAGGGTGTGAGAGTGTACCATGCTGGCCTGCCCGGCCTCCCGCTGGGCCTCTGCCAACAGCTCCTCCACACTCTCCAGTGTGTCCTGCAACACATCCACCTGGAACAGCAGTGCCTCACGCTCCACCTCCAGCCCATGGAGCTCCTGCACCACCTCCTCATAGCTGGCCTGCAGCTCCATCTGAGTGTGTCACGCACACACACACACAGTAATGTTATATCACAGTGTGGGCTGTTTTCATCCATCTTCATGATGGCATAATGACAGTAAATCGGCTTCATTTTAAGTTGTCCTCTCTCAGTAAAATAATCTAGAGATCAGGTCCAGTGGGTGGGCTAGTTGCATGAACAATAACACTATGATTGTTTTGATTTATCAACTACCTTGAGTCTTGATTACTTAATAGATATCATTAAAATAACAATCAAATGCAAAGTTGCAAAAGCGAAGCACATATGACATCATATCGGTTAGCATGGGGGAGGAAGCTCACGTTCAAGACTTCTGCAAATGGTGACTGTAGCGGTCGCTATTTCAGATGTTGGTTACGCGAAAAATGTAGGTAAAGGCTACTTACCACATCGGGAAGGGCCTTGAACAGGTCCTGATCAGACTGCTGGAGGAAAAATACCCCATGAAGATATATCTTGTATCAGATCAGATCAATAGTGGTATATTTTAAATATTTTAGGTGAACAGCAGACTCTTATCTGTTACCTGACTTTCACCCTTCCTCTTCAGAGTGCCACCTCTGCTGTCACTGCGTGTTAGCCGTCTAGATGGACTTTCCGTCTGACCAAGGGAGTTGTCAATCATATCATGATAGATTAGTGCCTAAAACATATCTGCAACAACTTCTATATTTCATATCATATGCCATACCGATTCCCACGCCTACTCTAAAAGCACTGGGTTTGATTCTGTAAATCCGCAAGCCAGTGGGAGTTAATTTGAGGTTAATGAAGGTTATGAATCACAGCAGCCAACAAAACAAGCAGCGAGTCTGTTGTGAAAACAATAGGCTAGACAATCAGGCAAACAGTCGCGACTACCATGCCGACTGTTTATCTTCTCACCTCTTGTATTATGATGCGAAGTGATTCGTCTTCGCTGATTCCCCGAGAGAGAATCCGTTTCTTCGGCGACCCGCTTCTATCCATGGCCACGGAATGCATCTTTTACTACTGGTACTCACGCTTTCAACCCCAAATGAGCAGTTTATCAGAAAACCGTGTTTGCTTGTTTGATAAAAAATTGACGAGGGTGACGACAAAGCGAATGACAACGACTACGCCCCGGCCATCATCTACGGCAAGCCAAAGGCTAAAAATGGAACAAACACGACTGCAACGCTATATTCGTCCAGTAGATGGCAGTAGTAGGTCGCTAGTGCTGCCATAGCTGAAGGGAACACAACCTTCATCACATATACTGTATAAGTACAGAGAGCGCTAGTCATGGCCTGCCCAGAGTTTTTTTAAGCACCCAAACTTGATGCTGCACACTTGAAAGTTTGGATGATGACGTGCGCTGTCATGCGTTTAATCCTAACCATAGCACGCGCTGTGTCTGTCTTATGTAATGGGATAAGCTTCGTCAGCCATCACACACAAACCATTTTATTCTATTGTGCTGTGCTCTTCACTGTCAATGCGTCCTTGTTGCTTAGGCCCAGGTTCTTCTTGTAATAATATGTGGCCTGACTTTGGTTCCACTCATGTCATACACCTCTGCCGAGGAGGTCTGCTGATTCATGCTTAATGCGTAGACATATAGGCCTATTGATGAAATCCTGTGTCCAGGCCTCACTCTTCAAAATGTAAATGTTTAGTGTCGACCTATCCACACAATAACTCACAATTATGCCTTTTCATGTTGTTTAAATTGTCGTTTTCCTTCTTTATATTTAAATGCATTACCAATGTGAATGAAATTGTTAGCAACCAGCCAATCAGACACACATACTTTTTTTGTTATGTTATGTTGTTATGTTACCAAGTTATGCCGCGTTCATGTCATGGGAAAAATCACGATGATAACATGACTTCATTTTCCCTGTATTGCCATCATGTGGGGAAGCCGATTGATAAAAGGATGGCAATTCATACTTTTTATTACTCATAGGCCAGATTTGTTTGTTTGATTCAAGTTAATTCAAGTTAAGAATCATTTTGTCATGGCACTTTCTTGGTCAGTTATCAGAATGATGTAAATGTTTCCAAGTGACACTTGCAGTCAATAAAGCTTGCAACAATCATGTCAGAATCATGTCTATGACTAACAGGCTAAAGAACAGTTTCTTTCCTAGGGCTTTCCTAGTTGCTAAGTTTTAAATACCTCTGCTACCACTCCTCCTGTACAACAAGAGGTGGGGCCGTGCAATATTAGGAATCGTGCAATATTTATAATCTGCAATATTCTGTAAAGTATGTGCATATGTTTACATCCCATGTTTACATCCTAAGTGCAATAGGTTTACATGTGCATAGGTTTACATGTTTACATTTCAAGTGTATATACAGAAATAGGCCTGTTTAGTTTATTTTGTTTACATCCATTAGCACAGGTCCAAGCGCTTAGCTTTCCTCCTACTATTTATGCTCCATTGCCTGTTTTAATTATTATCTTGCTTGTTGTTGTGTCTTGTTAGCACATAGGGGTCTGCACCTTAATTTCGTTGTACCTGTACCTGTACCCGTACAATGACAATAAAGATCATTCATTCATTCATGTCAAGATGTGACTGTAGGCGACGGTCAATAAGTAGGCCTAGCTACAAAGTAACAAGCCTACGGTCAATAAGTAGGCCTAGCTATAAAGTAACAAGCCTTCGGTCAATAAGTAGGCCTAGCTACAAAGTAACAAGCCTACGGTCAATAAGTAGGCCTAGCTATAAAGTAACAAGGCTACTGTCAATAAGTAGG
>OMKP01069680.1:0-10382 GCA_900302375.1 Bathygadus melanobranchus | reverse complement strand
TACATATATTTTAACCTGCGTTGATTGCATCCCCATGTAATCAACTTTTAAATTGTTTAAATTGCAGGTATTCTCCTCTTATGAACAGATATTAAATCTGAAGATTTCTGCTAACACCTGCATAAACTTTTGGAATGGTTGTTTGAATTATTAAAATATTACGCTAGGCCTATTTTTCAAACATCAAACCAATGTAGGCCTAATTAATAAACAATTCCTACGGAAATTGTGTATTTCACGGTTGTATGCGCGCGTTTATCAGTTCATCTTCACCAAGGCCTATATCAATCTCTTCCCCATCACCGCTACACTAACCAGTAGAACCTGTAAACGTCCACATCCATTAAGGTTCGATTCCCAGCATTAATTCCCACCATTAATGCCGCTTTAATAAGCAGACGGAATCACATATTATATCATATATCATATATCACAGGCAGTAGCCCGGGGCGTTTTAACCAGTATCCAGAGCTATTTGCATTTAAAAAAAACACCCCTCTGTGGCTCTTTAAACACACACTGCCGTTCTATGAGCTAATTCAACAATAACAGGCCATGACAATGGATATTATTTTGCAATGCGTTACGTTGCATTTTCCTTTAATGTGTGCATAATGTTCATTTGTATTTATAATGTTTGGTAAACGCTCCAGAATAGCATTCATTACATTAAATATGAATGAATTAAATGTCTTGTGTATATATATATATTTGGTATAATTATATAGAAAGATATGTGCGTGCGTGTGTGTGTTTGTTTGTGTGTGTGTGTATGTATGTGTATGTGTGTGTATGTGTGTGTGTGTGTGTGTGTGTGGTCAATAATAATAATAATACTATAATAATAATATAATTCAATAGATATATATTACATACATTCATTCCATATAGGTACAATACTCAAAACATTATAAACATTATACATGAATATGATCCTCTATAAGTCCTCCGAGCTATAATGCCAAGCGCAAGAAACGATGTGACAAATCGTATCAAAATAACACATTAATTCGTGTTTTTAGCGCAATTATCCACTTTAAAGCGCATTTCCATACGCGAAGAAAGCGTCTCATAGTAGAAGAGACCCCTACCCTCCCTCTCTCCGCACGAGCCTCCCTGGAGGTAGAAGGTGTGTGTTTGTTGTGCTTCATTAAAGCGGACCTGGGAGGGGCCCCCCTCCTCCTCCACCAACTCTTTGTTTATGTCGTAATGTACATATTTTTTTTTTTCTCACCGCGGAGGTATTACGCGCCGCCCGCGCGCTGATTGGGCGCTCAGGTTGGCGAGTGAACGCCCTGCTGTGATTATGTCAGATCGCGTGCGGACCAAAACAGCCCAGCCTTTGAACTTCGCCGCTTTTGGCTCGTGTTCACGCGCTTCCGCTCATTTCCACGCCAGGTGCGCGAGACGCGAAACCTCAGAGCGAAGAGACGCCGCGGAGCGTCACCTTGCTGGATTTCCTTGTCTTTTGCTTCTTTTTTAACGTCACGTTTAATATCTTATTATTATTTTTGTGGAGAAGAGAAGAAGTGGACTTCGTCGAACATTTGTCCTGACGCGGGAAATTTACGGGATTTTCCTTTTTCTTTCCATCGGGGCTGTTTCGAGGTTTACTTTAAAACACACACGAGAAGTGGTATGAGTAGTGATCGGCTTCTAGACACTTGAATACTTTTCCTTTTTCCTTTCGACCCCAACTTTTCACTCTTCTTCATTCTTTATATATTTGGGGAAGTGTTGAAGAGTGTCAAAATGTCCAAGCCGGTCGATCACATCAAGCGGCCCATGAACGCGTTCATGGTGTGGTCCCGGGGCCAGCGGAGGAAGATGGCCCAGGAGAACCCCAAGATGCACAACTCTGAGATCAGCAAGCGGCTCGGCGCCGAGTGGAAGCTGCTCTCCGAGTCGGAGAAGCGGCCCTACATCGACGAGGCGAAGCGGCTGCGCGCCCAGCACATGAAGGAGCACCCCGACTACAAGTACCGGCCGCGGCGCAAGCCCAAGAACCTGCTGAAGAAGGACCGCTACGTGTTCCCGCTGCCTTACCTGGGGGACACGGAGCACATGAAGGGACTGAACGTGTCCGCCGCGGACTCGCTGCTCAGCGCCACGGAGAAGGCGCGCGCGTTCCTGCCGCCGACGTCGTCGCCCTACTCGTTCCTCGACCCGAGCCAGTTCAGCTCGAGCGCCATCCAGAAGATGACGGAGATGCCGCACGCGCTGAGCTCCGGCGCGCTGCCCTACTCCTCGCTCGGATACCAGAACGGTGCGTTCGGCAGCCTGGGCTGCCCGAGTCAGCACACGCACACGCACCCGTCGCCCACCAACCCGGGCTACGTTGTCCCGTGTAACTGCACTGCCTGGTCCACGTCTAGTTTACAGCCCCCCGTGGCCTACATACTGTTCCCAGGGATGACCAAGAGCGGTCTAGACCCCTACTCCTCGGCGCACGCCGCGGCCATGTAGGCCTCACCACCCAGACTTTATTCTTTATAATTCACTTGAATAATAACTGACTTGCATGTATATATGTGGACACCACGAGAGAGAGAGAGAGAGAGAGAGAGAGAGAGAGAGAGAGAGAGAGGCGCGGACAGCGAACTGCCTTGGACTTGCTAAATGACAAAACACGATCAAACTAACAAACTGAAACTTTTCAAGAAATTGAACAACGCGTCCCGACCGTGCGACGAGGCGCGAGGACGGCCCTGCACTGTAAGAATTGTAAATGTTATAACGTTTATGGCTACCGGGAGAGGAGGCCTTTAACTTTATTTATTGTGTACATTTCGATGCTACTGATGAGTTGTGTTTATTATTGATGGACTGTTCCTCTTTCTTTCACTTTTGAATTTGGCTTGCACAATTTATTCTCGATTAGGTTTCCTCATTTCGTGTAGAAACCTAAGTATTATAGTCAACCTTCTGGCACTTGTAATTTGAAGATGCTGTGGAGGAGGTGAGACCTGCGGTTGGATATACGGGTTACAGTGTTGATATTTATTGCCCTGGCACACACGATCACATGGTCTGTTTAGGAGGGACAAAAGAAAAAAATCATTCACAGCTAATGTTTTCTTTTTGGCTTTTCATTTTCCCCCTATGTGGTTAAGTGCTGATACTCACACGCGTTCGTTTTGTTTTAAGGATAACTTCTATTGGAAAGGCAGGAGTTATATGTGTATTTTATAACTAAGATGGTAATTTAAAACTGTCATGTTATGGAAAGGAAAATGTATCTAAAAGGTGGATACCTCTCCCTTTGTTCTACTGCTGAACAAAGTTATTTCGAATAAAGACAATCTGTCTTCAACACAAATCAATTTCCTTTATTTGAAATATTTAAACATTTTACATTTTAAAAGTTGCCGGATAAACAGTTGTCATATAGGCCATGCATTGTCTACATTTGTTTGCATCTGTTAAAATAATTATAGAGATGTTTGGCTTTACAGGAAGGGACATCCCAAGAGAAATATTTGTATTGTTGTTGTTTGTTTTATTTTACAAACACAAACAATAACCTCAAGTTGAAAATCCCAGTTACTAATTGGTGCAGAAAGAAAAGAGCGGAGCCTATTGGAGGAAGGCGGTAATTGGTTAATTAGTGCTCGCCGCGTGTCTAATATTAACCGATGTTTTAATTAATTCATGAGAATACGTTGTTTAATTGCGCAGATAGCCTGCATGGTTAATATCACCCTAGCACTGTTACGGTTTGAAACAGGTTCCCGACACGCCTCGCGGTAGGAAGGTGTGTGTGGTGACTCCGTGGTGAACCGGTTGTGTTCTTTTGATGTTTGACAGTTCACGAGAGGCCTCGGGAGGGATTCCACTCGGCCTGTTTGACGGCTCCACCGTGCACCGCAGGACGAGTCGGCTTAATTACAGCTTAAATCACCGTTTAAAGACACACGTGATTTTGTGTTTTTTCTCCCCTTCCATTCCCATAAGTTGCTTCAAGACCTTTTCCTTTATAAACGGTTGCCCACAGATATGTGCTCGCTTTGTACGATGTGCCAAGGCTGCTTGTACTAACTTGTGAGGATTTGGTCTAATAGAGCGATGGAAGAGAGAGGGAAGGGCGTGATTAAACACCCAACAAGGTGATCTCTGAGATCGCTTTAACTGTCACACGACGCGGGGAATTAAACATACAAACAGTTTGCGTAACATGGAGATGGATTAGGACGTCCTTTGACTGGAAATTCACCCTAAACTACCTAAACACACAACGGATAAACAGACTATACCTATTAATGAAAAAAACATTATTTCACATCCAAATTGTTTGACTTATCTGGCAGGAACATGCGTCGAGAGTTAGATGCCCGATGCTGTCACCCAAGGAGCAATACTGTAATACTGAGGGGGGAGGGGGGGTCTACTGCTGAAGATGAGGATGTTACATTGAGCCGAAGTTTTACCACAAACCCCCAGAGGCCTCTAATTCCATTTTAAAGGAGACAATTGCAGGCCTAATTACTTTGAAGAGCAGCGGAGATGTTCAGATCAACGCCTTTCTTCTTAAGATGCGCGGCTCTTGAAGACATTTGCTCTGGAAGAACTGGTCTCACACCAACAATATTATTCCATTTTAATTCAGTTGTTGAAGGGGTTTGTGCTAAATATTATTGATAGGAATTAATACCAGCAATTTACGCCGCCGAGGAGATTAAACCGTAGTTATTATTCAAGGCTGGAAATAAATAGTCTAAAAATAAACGGCATCTATGAAATATAATAGGGGAAATTATGATTCGAAATTATAGACGTCTTAAATCTCCCCGTAACTATTCTCCTTGACGGGTTTATTCCTGTGTGTGTGTGTGTGTGTGCGCGCGCGCGTGTGTGCGTGTGAGTGTGTGTGTGTGAGTGTGTGTGTGTGTGTAGCAGCAGAGAGCTCCAGCCTTATCTCTGCTCTCCTCTCTGCCGCAGATCAGAGGGAAAGAGGGGATAATTGTTCGTTATTTTATTTAATTTAACGCGACAGCCAACGCTTTCAGGTCATTTCTGCTCCATTTAATGATAAAGTCAATGAGGAACAGACACTGGGCGCCATTCTTCCCCCGCGACACTTAAGTTCCGAATATAAAACGGATGAAACAACAGTGAGCGGACGGTTTTAATTGAAAGCCGTGGGTCATTTAAACGATTGTCTTTGAGCGTCACCCTGAAATCATCTCCGCAAAATGAACAATGATAACTACGACTGTTGAGACCCCCAGCTGCGTTTAGCACTAATAACGCTAATATGCTCCATCAAAAGAACTGTCAGTACAGTGGTCAAAGGTTCAAATATACTGACAATTGACAAGGGGTGATCTTATTGATATATTATTATTATTATTATTATTATTATTATTATTATTATTATTATTATTATTATGACGGGGGTAATGGTGTCCTTTAAGGTCATGACAGAAACGAATAAAGCCATATATTTCTATCTTTTTCCATTCCATGCAGGACACTTATCAGAATGCAATAATTGTTAACCTACAACTATAACGATGCCAGATTCATATATATATATTTTTTTCTTTTCTGCAATATCGAGAAATTGTTTGGGGGAAATACAAGTGATCTCATTCCAGAATGTTAAATATTGTCCGGGAAAGACCAAAATCGTCATTGGTAAATCCCGCCTATCTGAAATTGGATCTGGGATAGCATTCTGACGGCAGTGTAAAGTAAACGGTGGTCGTGGCGTTTGAATTTTGGGGGTCTCTCAATTCCCGTTTGAGAGAAATGAAAACGCGGAGGAGCTGATAAGAAGAAAGGAGCGGAGGAGCAGAGAGAAAGGGAGTCATGCCAGGCGCGGGCCCCTCCGACACCCGCGCTTTATTCTCCCACACAGGCACATATTAAGTGTACAATTTCTGCCCATGTGTTCATAAGCGGGCACGCACGCGCGCGCGCACAGACGCACGCACGCACAGGCATGCGCGCACGCACACGCACACGCACACACACACACCATATTGTTATAACCAACACTGCACACATTTTTGACAGAAGAAGAAGATGACAATTAAAGATAAACGTGTTTTGATAAACACCATTTGGTCAGTTGTTTAAGGCTACATGTACCTGTGGTACATGCTAACAGACCTGGGACCAGTGATTACTCATGCGCTCCTCCACACTTCATGCAAACTTCTCGTTTTGGGTGAACACTTTGAGAGCTGAAGATCTGTTAGAGGGAAATTCAATATATTCAATAAGCCAATAACACTATTGTTGGCCAAGTGGCCTATGAATTATCTTTCATGGAATAGAATATTTATGTTATGTTAAGTATTTGGTTTTAAATGCGTATGAATAATAATTTACAAGGTTGAATGTTTTTGTTCATATTTTATAGTCTAATAGTCTAACTGGAATTCACTTGTTCTTACTGAAACGTTGTTGACTGCAATAGAAACACAGCTGAGCTCCTTAATATCCTGATATCATACCCTTTCCTTTGCCTTCAAGCA
Organism: Bathygadus melanobranchus; assembly: GCA_900302375.1. Lineage (NCBI taxonomy): Eukaryota > Metazoa > Chordata > Actinopteri > Gadiformes > Macrouridae > Bathygadus > Bathygadus melanobranchus. Next base: position 3,900 of record OMKP01069680.1, on the reverse strand, counting down.
ATAATGTAAACATACTCCATACTGAACATGATTTTAGATCTCTTACTAACTATTAACATTTGTAAAATTCTACGTTCAACACTTTATCATTGTATTGTGTATTCAAGCAATAGGCTGTAACTGACTTTACTGTACTGGCTTTACTGTTTTATTATCAGTCATTGAAGTCATTCAAGAATTAATCAATAGGTTATTTTTTTCAAATAGATTTTTTTCTAAAAGATAACAAACGGAAGATGGAGGAGCCACACTCGTCTCAGAGTAGGCCTACTTTATGAAATGGATTTATGAAACAAGATGCTACCTTTCAGGCTGGTTTTACAGCTTGTTGATTAAGTAGTAGATAATGCTTCTGACTTTGATTAGGCCTAGCTGTTCATAAAAATAATTATATGATCCTTGTCCTGGCTTATATGAACAACTGAGAGACCTTATTGTTATTATATTGTTAACTATAATTACCCACTCTATCCAAAGTTGTGTTTTGTAGTTTGCATGCATACTATCAGGACAGTGGATTGAATTTTACCCTGGGTTTGAGAATTAGTATTGGTGAACAGTTTAAGCGTAGGTTTAAATGTATATTAACAATGACATTCTTAAACAGGCCTACTTGACACTGGTTATATACGTATGTATATATAACTGGCAGTATATATACTCACACAGTTAGCATGTGCTGTGTGCATGTTTAGTGTTAGCATGTTGAGTGTTAGCATGTTCAGAGTTAGAATTTTGAGTGTGAGCGTGTTGAGCATCAGCATATTGAGTGCTAGCTAGTGAATGTTAGAATGTTGAGCGTTAGGTGTTGATGTGAGTGTTAGCATGTAGAGTGTTAGCGTGTTCAGCATTAGCATGTTAGAGTTAGCATATTGAGTGTAACTGTCTGGCTGGTAATACATAAAGTATTTGAACACAAAGAGCTGTTACTGATACTAGAGGTTAGAACTGCATTCATGCACCATGCACCATGCACCTAGAACTGCATGCATGCACTCACACCCACCTACATGTACTCTCTCACACACACATACAGGTAGTAATGCAGGAGAGGATGCTAATCTCCAGCGTCTCTCACGCACGACGCTAGCGCGTGTTCCCAGGCCAAATGAGATTAGCGGGGATGCGCGGCATGCGTAGGGTTCTGGAGGTGAAAGGTAAAGGGACTTATCAGGAAGTCCCCCCTCGGGGTCCACATCAACTCAATCAAAACCCTCGTACCCCACCCTTCTCTCTGGATTAGAGTAATCACGCGGGCGCAGGGGGTGCTGGGCGGGTACAGACCACTTATCTAACCAGAAAAAAACATTGGGATTCCTCCCCCCCCACCACCCCAACTCTTTGGAAAGACCCTACAGAAATAATACGTGTGTTAATTGTATTTATTTATTTATTCCAGAGCGCTTGTCGACGTGGCGATCTTCCACAAGATCATAAATACCGCGCGCCTCATTGCTGTGTGCTGTTTGGTTCACTGCGCCAGCCAAGATACCGCCTGCCGCCTTTGATGTTCCACACTTCCCGCCCGTGAACCCGCCGATTATTAGATTCCGTCATTTAGTTTACTTTCACATTGTTTCACATTTATTTTCATGAGTTGCGTTGTTTTTTTTTTTCTCTTCCGAAGACGTGATACGCTTGTGCCGAAGGAAGCCGGTGATCCCGCGATGACCCTGAAAGGTGTATGAATATTTATCTCCGACGTTTCACTAGCTAGCCGCTAGCTGTTAGCATCGGAAGCTCGTGCATGGAGATAACCGCTGTTTCCACACACGCGCGATTACCTTCAAAGACTAGAGTATATCTCACGTTTCTCAATTAAAATCGAAAGGAGTTTCATCAAAGTCTCGTCAAGTTGCTTAACAAAATAGCAACAAAAAAACTAAGTCTTTTAAACGCTTCAAACACATAACGGCAAGTTGTGTCAATGTTGTGACAAATGATGTCAATATGTAGCCTAATATGTACTTTAATAAAGCATGAATCAGCATACAGATCGCTGAATGCTGTTGTACTAAAAGCAAGTGACACGTTATTACAAGTGATTAGTAATAGTTCACTAAGTGATTAGTAATAATTCAGTAGGTGATTAGTAATAGTTCACTAAGTAATTAGTAATAGTTCACTAAGTGATTAGTAATAGTTGACTATGTGATTAGTCATAGTTCACTAAGTAATTAGTAATAGTTCATTGTGGCTATGAATCATTAGGCAGCCTTTATGAGATCTAACCCTAAAGTATATATCAGTATGTAATAAAAAAAAAAAATCTATACGTTAGTTAGATACGGCAAGTAAAAAAGTTAAAAAGAAGTAATCAAATACAATTAAAAGAGAGAGAGAGAGAGAGAGAGGGAGTGAGGGAGAGAGGGAGAGAGGGAGAGAGGATAAGTCTACTTGTCCTGATGCACGTCGCAGAATGAACACACCTCAGAAGAGAGGACAAACATATTATTATTATTATTATTATTATTATTATTATATATACACACCCATACACTACCCATTGTTTAGAATCAAAGCGGAACACACACTCTCCAGTCTTTTTAAAATTAATTTAATTATTAACTTATTTAATTATTGGATATAATCATAGCATAATTTTGTTAATCGTAGGAATCATAGCACGCGCTGTTCCAAGAGTTCATCTTCTGGTTAAGTACAACATTGTGCCACGTCCTGGACATTTAACCTTTATTAAAGCAGGAAAAGCCTCATTGAGATTAAAAATCTCTGTTTTGGCCAAGACAGGCAGCAGTACGGGTAGGGTTGCAGACATACATATAAATGGTAAATGGACTGCATTTATAAAGCGCTTTTATCCAAAGCGCTTTACATTGCCTCACATTCACCCATTTATACACCGACGGTGGTGTCAACCATGCAAAGCAACAACCAGCTGGTCAGGATCAGTTAGGGTTAGGTGTCTTGCTCAGGGACACCTCGACAATTAGCAAGGCGGAGCCGGAGATCGAACCAGCAATGACAGAATCATAAAATATCAAAAGTATTCATCACAAGTTCTCAACATCAGGGATCAAACAGGCACAGTATGAACCAGTCAGAACATCTGCAGCCAGACTTGCCTCCTAGTCATTTAAAATGACTTTGAAAGCATCCAGTGAGGCTCGCTAAGATTCAGGTCATTTTGCAACTGATTCCAAGCAGAGGGGGCAGCAAACCTTTACTAACCTTTACCAATACTTTACCAATTCACTTTAGGGACAAAGTCCAAAGACAGTGACAACATAATAACAACAATTCTTTCAAATCAGAAGTACCTTACTTGTATATACTTGTATATACTTGTATATACTTATCAGTATGTTTACGATGAGGCCGTCTGATTAGTGAACATACCTGGACTACTAAAATAACCTCGGATGACATCATCGCATTTGCCGATGTGATGATTATAATGTGTGGTATGTACAATATGTGTTTCCTTTTGTACAGAGGTCACAGTGTTAATAGTATGAAGTATTCACATTTGTATTTTTAAATAACACGTTCCTGTTAATACAAATACTAAAATAATTACCTAAATGTAAGTGACTTCACTGTACTTTTAGTCACCAATTGAAAAACCTACATACCTTTAAAAGTGTGTGGGTGTGGGTGTGGGTGTGTGTGTGTGTGTGTGTGTGGGTGTGGGTGTGAGTGCGTGTGTGGGTGTGTTTGTGTGGTCATGTCTCAATAGTTTAACAGTAACTAGTTTACGCTTCTTTTGGGGGGGCAGGACAGTCAAGCTCTAGTGGTTTGGGTGTTCCACTTGGAACCAGTCTTTACAACTATGTTGTGTCCCCTAGGAGTTGGCTGAACCAGTTGTACTGAATTTAGATTGTGGCGCACACTTGAACAGATACTTGACACCACTGTTAACGATATTGTATTGCATTG
>OMKP01069664.1:0-12248 GCA_900302375.1 Bathygadus melanobranchus | reverse complement strand
TAAGAGTCTCCAGTTGAAACAAACCGAGGCAGACGTTTTCACAACCCCCCATATCTCCACGAAGCACAGGGTCACGGGGGCATGTGTGCCATCAACAATAACTAAATAAAGACTTCCTCTGTTGGGCCAACAGCTTCACGGTGTGTGTGTGTGTGTGTGTGTGTGAGCGTGTGTGTGTGTGTGTGTGTGTGTGTGTGTGTATGTGTGCGTATGTGTGTGTGTGTGTGACCTGGACATAGAGGGGAATTGAACCTGTGTTTGTTTCCAGTCGACACACACGCACACACACACACCCTCATCCAGTCTCGGAGCACTCGCCAATCCTGGAGGTTGACCCCAGGGTGGGTATAATGGCTTTATGATGAATGTGCGTGTGCGTGTGCGTGTGCGTGTGTGTGTGTGTGTCTTCACATATTCACTGTCTTGGGCCTCAAGGGGGAACTTTGATCTATTTAATATTTTGTCTCTCTGGCTGGGAGCTCTGGTGCCTGAACTGCGGCACGGTGAATGGCTGGTTGCTTGTAGAGACGACTTAACCCATTTCTCAACAACAACATGAACTTGTTTTACTTCCTGGTTCTATATTAAACGGCAGTTTTATGTTTGATACAGTGACACTCTGTCACTGTCTCTCTCTCACTGTCTCTCTCCCGCTGTTTCTCTCTCTCTCTCTCTCACTATCTCTCTCTTTCTCTCTCACTGTTTCTCTCTCTCTGTCTCACAGTCTATCTCTTCTCTGTCTCTCTCTCGCGCGCACTCATCTGATGCTAATGTGGATTGTCCATGCATGCGTGCACATCATCAGAAATGTAGTCATAATACCAAGAACAAAAGCCGAATACTAGGCCTCTCAAAGTGAATCAACCTTCTCCATTTCTGATAACATATCTCAAGAATTTGGAACAGAGCCTATCTATACTGTCACCGACTGCCGATTACATGTTTGATCCACATTGACAACCTGTATTTTGTGGGCTGGGATAGCTGTGCTGTTTCTGAAGTAAATGGTGTTTATTTAGAGCAGTGGACTTATAATAACTGTGAACTTATAATACGTATACATGATCATTTAAAGGAGAAATGTTTGGTTCTCCCTCTCTTCTGACCCATTCCAGCAATGTTGTTATTATAATAAGGATTCATTATTCAATGTATATATTAATACTAACAACAACAACAACATTACTACTAGTGCTACTCCTGCTGCACTTCGTAATACTAACAATAACAATAACAATAACAATAACAATAATGATTATTATTATTATTCAAACTATTGTGCAACTGAAAACCGTTGAGACAGTTGAAAACAGTACAGCCAAGCTATTTCCTCACATAAAGTGAAACAGTCATTTGTGGTTCTGGATTACAATCAATATCTGTCAGCATTTTCCTACAGTGGAGCTGCAAACTAACATACTGTGCGTAACTAGCCAATGAGCAGGGACTGTGAACTTTCTAGCCAATAGGAAGGAACGGTGAACCTTCTAGCCAATAGGCAGGGATTGAAACTGGGTTACTAGCCAATAGGAAGGGACTGTGAACCTGGGTTACTAGCCAATAGGAAGGGGCAGTGAACCTGGATTGATGGAGCCAAGCAAACCAAGTCTAACTAGGGTGGATGTTTTTTTAATCACCACTAATCTAATAAACATAAAACATGTTAACAGTTCCCTTCCCTCCTCAGAACAAACTGCTGTAAAAGATTGTAAAGAGCATTTAAAAGTTCACCGTCACCTCTCACGATAGCGTGACCACACCAAAATAAAGCTATTTAAGTTATTTAAAAATTCTAAGTCTCAAAGGGCAAATATCTAACCAAATGAAGCACGTTAGCCTTCTGATGCTATTAAGCTGTTATGCACATGAATGTAATTATTTTGAAGTAACTGCATTTGTGAACCTTTCCTTGTAGTCTCCTTATCGCGTTTCATCTGGGAAGTCAACCTCAGCTTTGACTCAGATGACTTGAGGACACATCGAACAACATGCCCGTATAAAAGGAGGTAGACTGTAGAAGTCAAACATCCACGGCAAATATCAGCTCTGTCATCCAACGCAACCGACCAATCATGAGCTCTGCTGTGCTCCACCGACACAACCATCCAATCAGAGGAGTACGTCCTGAAAAAGGATTCCTAATGTGCCTCCTCCTTCCTTGCCTGCTGATGTTTGCTATGCTATAAAAGCCGGCCCTGCACATACACACGCACACACGTGTGCACACACACACACACACACATGCACGCACACACGCAGAGATACACACAGACCATGCTGGAAGCACTTTGTACATAATATTGCACTTTGTCCATAATATTATGGTCATTCAGCAAGGCTGGGCGAAATTGTCTGGCTGCTTGGCTCGCGATGCCTCGAGGTGTTGGTTTAATGCTATTTACACCTCCAACGAGTGAAGGTGATGCCTCCCTGGGAACATTTCACGGACAGATGGACGGACGGACACGCAGACAGAGGAAATGATCCCACCCTGACCAAACACAGAGCCTGGGGCAACAGGGCTTTCTCCATCACCACCCCCCTCCCTCTGGAACTCTCTCCCCAAACCCTACCTCACTCTCCTCCTTCAAGACTTCCCTCACTAACCCTAACCCTAACACTCGCTTTTAATGTTTAAACCCTTCTACATGTTTTCATGTTGTCTTTCTGAACGACATCCATGCTGCTCTTTTTATTGTGTGATTTTATTCTTGCTGTAAAGTGTGAGAGAGAGCATTATACTATTTCATACTATGTATTATTTCAAAAGCATTACACAAAAACATGTAGCGTTATTATTTATTTTTAAAGGACAGACACAAAAACAGATAGAGTTGACACACAGAGGGACAAATAGAGACAGAAACAGACAGACAGACAGACAGTGAGACAGCAGGAAGGGCAGAGCGGTGGACTAGACATGAGACATCAACAATGCCACATGCCGGCAGTACACCTGCCACCTACGTACTAATAGGGATAAACGTCTGGGTTCTTACCTGCGGTATTCAGCTCTTTGTTACTCTAAACAGGAGCTCCACAAACCTTAGACAATGGGAGATAGATAGGGACATGGGGAGAGGAGAAATAGAACGTGGGCAGAGAAAGAGAGAAAGAGAGCAGAAGAAGGAAGTTAGTCAACATTGGGTGGTTTGTGAGGAAGTGCTTTTTCCTGTCGCTCTCTCTTTCTCCCTCTCTTTCTCCCTCTCACTTTCTCCGACTGAAAACACGAAATCGCTATGAGACAAGTTCAAGGCCAACTAGGCTAGAATCGCTAACAGCATCATGAAATCATGAGATTCCAATTATCTCCAACTAATTCATTTAACACACGACAAGGACTGTTTGAACAAGTCAGGCTTATTGTGCAACAAAAGAGAAAGCGCATAACATAATGACAGAGCATTCTTTTCACAAAAACATGCTCTAAAATGCAAAGGAATCACAAGATCACAATACGTATACATTTTGGACTTCAAAAACTGATTGATCTTGACAAACATTGGAACTCTGTCATTTATCTGGTGTTAAACCTGAGCATCCATTCATTCCTGGTAAATGGACTGTATTTATACAGTACTTTTCAAACCTGTGGCTCACGTTCACCCATTCATACACCCATTCATGCACCCATTCATACACACATTCATACACCGACAGCGGTGTCAAACATGCAAGGGAACCGCACTCTCGTCGGGAGCAGTGAGGGTTAGGCTCAGGGACGCTAACGAGGCTAATGAGGCACTACGGCAGTATGATGCTTTGGGCGGGGAGGGAGAGGGAGATACGGAGAGAGAGAGCAAAAGAGATCGGGAGACAGAGAGCAAGAGAGAGACAGAGACAGAGCAAGAGAGCAAGAGAGAGCGGGGCCTGCTTTGTGATCATTTAGAGACTGGCCCCCTGTTGGGGACACCGAAAACTGCAAAACGTCAGGAACACACGTGCAAGCAGACATGTTCTCTCCACAGAGAGAGAGGTTGAAATATCAGAGTGTGTCCACTTAATTGTATGCATTCTACATACACTTGTCATTCTTCTTGCCAGGGAGACAGGGCTGAGCGATATGGGGTCTGCACCAAACAACATGTTTTTCTCATGTGGAGAAAAAACATATTTAGGCCAGGGCCAGGGCATCTCTGCAGTACTTACTTAGTATCTAGAATGGTGTTATCATTTTTAATGTACAAATTTTGCACACAAAAATTGCAGCACTTGCAATTGGGATATTGCACTTGGCCATAGGCCAATATTTCAACTAGCCTCTGGGGCTGAACAGTAAAAAAAACAGATTTTCGGCCCTGTGAACGGCTGCAAACCTCACAAATTCCTGGCAGTTAACGGCTGTTTAAAATGCCTGGCTAGAACCGCCCTCGTTCTGGCCATGCCCTCAATATTGGATGAAACCCCCACTTTTAAAAAGAAAAGTCACTTGTGACAGATCTTCATAGATCTGTTGTTGTTGGCTACCACGGCCCATTATAATACAGGCTTGGGTAATCCCCTCCCTCACAATAACAATCATTTATTGACATGTGTGTATAATTAGAAAGCCTATAATAAAATGACGGAAGTCACTGAAGACTATATTCATGTGATATGTTATATTTTGCGTATATTCATGATAATCAATGTCAAGACATGTATATGAATTTATTTTGGAAAGAAAGAAAAAAACAGTTGCGAGGAACAGGTTGATTTAAAGTAAACACTTTATTGAAAGCAGAAATAATGCACAGAGACAACTGGGTGAAAACAAATGCATCGACTGTCTGGAACAAAAGCCTCTGGGTTGTACGTTTTTGGCAGAATTCTGTCCGAATTCAGTCCAATGTGCAGACGCCTGTGATGCGTAGCAGTGTACTTCGGCTCAGCTTCCAGTCTTGCCTGAAGTGTGGCACACAGAACGGTGAGCTCCTGGCTGCTTGTCGGACATCATATCAATCGTGATGCCCCTCCCCTCCAGCTTGCAGCAGCTGTAAACACAATCAGTACAGACAATCAGTACTGCTCAATGCACTCTGTGTTGACACAAGTCATCATCATAGCCATATTTATATATATATCTATAAGTTGCATCTAATCTAATTGATCTTACCCTCTTCCTTCTCTGTAGACTCCGGGCTGAAGTCGGTTGGCTGAACCGGTTCCTGCGTATTGTCTCCTAGTAGGTCTTACAGGCTGCTGGAGGACAATAGAATGAGTACGTTATGAATAACACACGGAAATACATACATTACATACATAGAATGACATTATCCACACTGCGCAAAGACTTCGACTAAATATGCGGTGCCTCGTTGTGAGGCAGTCACAGGTCAGAGAACGTATTTACTTACTTTATACTGCAGAGTGCATGTTTAGGCTTTTTGTGAGTTGTGAAGACGACGCACCGTTCCCTATAAAATAACACAAGTCACTTGTGTGAATAAATATATCCAAGTCTATGCAGTTTGTAGTAGTAGGGCTGGGCGAAATGGTAAAAACATGTAATCGCGATAAATGTCAAATCATAATTTGACATTTTGCTCCCGAGTGAAAACACCAGACGCGGGTTTAAACCGTTCTTTATGGTCAGTAGTAGTAATAACGGTATATATGCACATGAACAATGTTTATCTTTCCTCCAAGGTGCTTGCACCCAGAGCTCCCCGCAAAAGACAATTTGCCATTCGGGACGCAGCGTTGAAGCCAGACAGAATTTTGCTCAGGCTGCAGACAACACGAAGGAAAGTTTAACATTGTTCTTCTGATCTACATTAATCTACTACTACGTTACAACGCCGGTTGAAGCGTTATTTTTGCGTGCTCTCAACCCAGTTCATTTATCCAGATTCCTCATTACAGCGGCTAATTACATTTACGCAGTTCTGCTCAAGCGCTACAGCTCTCTCCCTTTAGCGACGTTACTCGCGAATCCCAGTTGTTTACATGACATACAGTTCCGCTAGTTACTCCTAACTCTTTAACTCAGCAGTCAGCGTAGTTAATATGTTCTTAACAATATATATATATATATATATATTCTTACCGTAAGTCTGGGATTGTGCGCCCGTCTTTTCCTCTCAATCTCCTCCATGATGGCGAGGGGGTCCGTGTCCGCGCAGAGGAGGAGATCCCGGGGCGTCCGAATGATGCGTCGGCGGGTGCAGTTGCTCCTTTAACTTCGCCTAGCCGGTTGTTGTCGGGGTCCTCTGGCGGTGGGTGCGTTTCTTATTTGATCTCCCCTACCCGGTTGTTTCCCCGGTGGATGCATCCGTTCAACGTCTTCGCTCTCTCCAACCAAGTCGTCTTTGAGATCTCCATACATCGCCCGTACGATGTTGACTGCACGACAGTGGGTCCGATAAAGCATCTAGTCTAGCCCTTTTTAGTCATTCTTTCCCAAACTCAATTTCTGAAATAGCGTTTTTTAAATGGCCAAAATATTGCGTATGAGCGAGTTCATTGACACAATGTTCACAAAGGCGACAAGGCCTTTTCTTGTCCAGTTTGGGGGCACGCATTTCTCACGCGTAAAGAAAATGAATGACAGTCGTCGTGTCTATTTACTTCCTGGGAATGCTACCTCGGCCGCTTACATCATCGCGTTGGCTCGTCCAATCACGTGCGAGGTCACGGTCACACGGGCGACCTCGCGAGACAAGAGCATATAAACACAGGATCAATATCTGTCATTTATCTTTACATGTATTTTGTATGTATCTGTTGATATTGAATTGTTACTGTTTATTTGTGACGTTGTATTGGTATAGGATTCAAATAAAGAAAAAAAATCTTGTGTACAGCATAAATGTCTATTAAGGAACTATGAAAGCAGTTCTGTAATCGCTTCATTGCACTAAGCTAGCTGTTTGAGGTGGAATTGTCCCGTCACTTTAATAGCTTTCATGAATTAAATCTCTACACAAAATAGCTGATTATTATTAATAATATCAAATAAATTTCAGTCACCCAAACGTACGTCATTGGTGTTAATTCTACAGAAAACCCTTTTATTTTGAAATAACGCACTGACTTTAAGGGACTTTGATCTGCCTTAAAAGGTCATCGGAGGAAGTGCAGTCAGGTGCAGTGGCCAATGATCAGATGTCTTAATTTGTTTAAAATGTCATGATCATGACGTCATTTGTGTTACTCATTTCATAGCCGCGGGGGTGAACATTTGAATATGAAGATGGATTACATTGAATAGTTGAAATGATTTTGATATGATTGAAGACGTGTTCTGACACACAGCAGCCATTTTGTTAAAATAGTTTAGTTAGTTTTTAGTTTTCTGATCCATCTTCAGAAAAACCAGAAGACTTACTGATGGCCATGATGATTTTATCGCAGCAAGCAACCTTCTGAATTTCTGACAATGCCATTCTGTGCATCAAACAGTTAATGTGGATAATTGGAAATGTTCTCTGTGCTGATTCCCTCACACCATTCACAAGCAATATTCCAAAGACTTTATTCTCCTTGGGGAAATGGACAGGCAGCCTCCGTGACAATTTCTTACAACATACATGCCAGTATACATGCTAACTGAAACCTCTGAGCTCAGACGGGATGGTACAAAGGTGTGCAGTACACCCACACAAGAGGGCTGCACTGAGGAGCTAATGTGGCTCTGCCTCGCTAAGAAAGGTGAAATCTTCCAGTGGTAAAGACTGGTATGGCCATCCAAAATGCACCGTATTCAGTTGCAACAACTTGGTCTTTTTGAATCTACCTCGTGTTTACATTGTTGATCTTTTGACAAATAGTAGTTTGTCTGTTTCATTGAATGCTCAAGTAGAAATGTGTGTGTGTGTGTGTGTGTGTGTGTAACATTGCATTTCACTCACTCTTGCAGGATGCCACAAGTGTTTGAAGATGTTCAGCAAGAAAGAATTTGCTGCAAAAACAGACTAATCTGGATTCGAGCGGGTCTTCATGGGAGTCACGCAAGTCAGAGGACCACGTGCGCTACACAGGACTATCCAAACGAGCAAGGATGGGAGGCAGAACAGAGCTAGAGCTAGTTGGTCAGAACTTTTCAGCCTGAGTTGGTGATGCCATCACATTTCTCGTCCTAGATCCAATGTCTTTCCGTACTTCCTTAGTACGGAAAGACATGTATTCCGACTGTGGACAGAGCATCAGTCATTTTAACAACAAACACTTGACTACACCACCATTTACTCCCTGTTTTGTCTGAAGGGGCTTATCAACAACAGACACGATGTGACATGTGATTTGACTTTGTGCAGGCTTGTATCACACTTACAGGGTCGTATCCATCAATAGACTGTCTGATACCTCTCAAAATATGGCCCATTGTTTGGCCCATTGTACTGCACCTCGGCCCCAACATAAATGTACATCTTCAATTGAAAGAGTGGGTGTGGGTCTTTCTGGTGGTTTCATGTGAGCAATACTGGGAACGTTCATTAACAACAAAAGGACAATTATGAGGCAATTTCAGCAGAGTCAACAGTTTAGTATGCCATGGGCATGTGAATATGCTGCTGAATTTGCCATTACTTTGACACGATGACACGTGTTATCTTTAGCACAGTGTTTTGGTGTCAGCAGAAAGACTTCTCTTAGGAAACTGTACAGTGGCATGGCTATCTCCATTCCCCCAGATTAGAAATGGATTATTTATATAGCGCTTTTATCCAAAGCGCTTTACATTGCCTCACATTCACCCATTCAAGGTAACAACCAGCTCGTCGGGAGCAGTTAGGGTTAGGTGTCTTGCTCAGGGACACCTCGACAATTAGCTAGGCGGAGCCGGGGATTGAACCAGCAACCTTCCGGTTGCCAGACAACCGGCTCTACCTCCTGAGCTAGCGCCGCCCCCAGATTACCTTGGATGCGCTTTACAGACATGCGATGTTGACAATGTATCATCGGATGAACCCTGAACATTGTATCACTGAGGTTGACTGTTGTTTTGCCACGACATGCAGAAGGCTAACATAACTGTATGTAACTTACTCCGTAGATGGATTTTGAGCAGTTAAAGGTCAGCATATGTATACGCTATGAGGAACCCATCCCCCGTGACCGTCTTAACACAGCCGTGAGCAGACCTTATAAAGCAGTCCATAGTTGTTAATGTCGTGTGACATTGAACAAGTTTCCTGGCTTCATCCCCATCAGGACATTTTAATGGGAAGCCAGCAGAAGTTTAGTGGCGTGTAGCAAGTGACCACTGCTACAGTAAACACATCCACTGGGTATTTAAGAGAGACAATAGAAAATTGATTATTTCTACAGCGTTTTTATCCAAAGCTCTTTACGTTGCCTCACATTCACCCATTCATACACAGACGGCCGTGTGAACCATGCAAGGCAACAGCCAGCTCATCGGGAGCAGTTAGGGTTAGGCGTCTTGCTCAGGGACACCTCGACACATAGCTAGGGGGATGCCAGACAACCGTCTCTACCTCCTGAGCTAGCGCCACCCACTAGAAAAGGTGACTGTAGTCATGCCACTGTGGTGTGACTACAGCACAGTGGTTGAGATTCAGTTCTATGTCATGTCCCCTTGTATATGCGTATGTGTGTGTGTGTGTGTGTGTGTGTGTGTGTGTGTGTGACACATCAGTGAGAGCACCGGTAATGCCGCTCAACAAAGGCTAAAATCAACTTGCTGCGTAGTAAGAACTTAATAATAACAAAATAATAAAATCTAATTTCCTGTTTGAGGGCCCCGACAGTCTTGTTTACGTAGAGCGATTCACCGTCGTCTGTGACACGATGTATGTACATCATTACATCATCATCTCATGATCAGGAAATGATGTGTGTGTGTGTGTGTGTGTGTGTGTGTTGTTTGACATTTGGTGGGGGTGTTTGAAGGGAATTTTACACGTGATTAACAAAATCTTAAGAGGTGTTTACAGGAAATCAAACTTCAGAACTATCTTTTAAAGCGTTTTTGGCATTTAGAGTAATCTGAAATACCCGATATGACGTCGGTTTCTTTAGAAGTGGCAACGGGTGCAGTCTCATGATGTCACTCCTACGGACTGCTGTTTGTTCTAACGAAAAACCACATTCAAAACAAGCCCCAAACATCCGCGCGACCACGACACTGAGCGTAACCACGTGCACACATTGTTTACTTTCTAAAAACACATTTCAGGGAAAAGGACGTCAGGGTGTGAAGTCCTGCTGACCAAGGCATCGAGCGGCAGCTCCGTGAGTTATCGTATTAAAGACATAATCAATAGGATAGGGAGTCAAGGGCGACGGAGGCAACCTGATAAATCCACCGTTTGCAATTGACTCATCAATTCTACCGAACGTTATTTTACAGATAGTGATCCGCCACGAGGAAAACACAATCACACACATGTTTCTTCTTGGAATTTAGTTTTTGTATCTGTTTTCTATCAGATATTTGTCTGCTTTTATTGTCTTTATTGCTATTGCTTCCTGCTGGGCCACCCTGGCTTTCCCATCTGGGATCATGAATCTCGCGTCTCATATACTCACCCAAGGTGGCGGCCAGTGTCCTGGAGGAAGAGACGAGGCAAAGACAGCGTGCGGCCAGTCAGTCAACCCTGGGGAGGAGAGAGAAGAACAGTCCCGCAGAGAAGCCGTGAATGGAGGAGATTAAAAAGCGATTAGTGGCAAAACATCAATTTTTAGCCCGATACACTGACACACTGGCCTGACCTGGGAAAAAAAAAACGAAAAACGTCACGAAAAGTCAAGCACTTCCATGACATCAAGTTTTGTGACGCAAGAGGAACATTTTTTTGAGATAGCTTGATAGGGGGAATTTTCCGTTTCACTAAATCTGCACAATAGGGGTAGAATATAGCAAGTATCGTCTTAAATATTGTCTTCAAATGGATAATGCAGCTCAAGGACATCGGACACTAGAAGACTTCTGACATCAGGTGACGTCTGACACCAAGTTCAACGAATGAACCTTACTTTCTCACCTCCAATCTCATTGGTGGTTCACACTCACAAGCAAAGTAGGGCTGCATACAGTATGCTTGTTCTTTCAATTAGAGAGTAATGGATCAAAAATGAAACTGAAACGTTAACTTGTGACACCCACCCCTTCCTCTTATAGGAAAACCTGCCATTTACAACAATAACATGATGATGCACTTCCTGGGAGGGAAACTAGGGCAATTTACAAGCCACCGCCGGCCAATGCAAGGAATCCGCGAACAGCAGGTGCTAGCTACAACTTGTTGTCTCACAACAAGCATGCGCCGTCACAAGTCTGACTCCTCAAGGTGCGTTCACTTGAGACGCGGCGGGACACTGCGCGCGTCGCTAAGCAACACAATGGAGTGGGTCACGCACGGTGTCTTCAGTGAACAGTGAACCCTCACTCTAACCTCACTCTAACCCTAAATGGTCCTGATGTCCAGAAAACTAAGCAAAACATAATAATTAACCTATTTAACTTGTGTTGTGTATAAGTTAACTTGTGTCTTGCAAAAGTTAACTTGCGTCTTGTATAAAAGTTAACCTGTGTCTTGTAAAAGTTAACTTGTGTCTTGTAAAAGTTAACTTGTGTCTTGTAAAAGATAACTTGCGTCTTGTATAAAAGTTAACCTGTCTTGTAAAAGTTAACTTGTGTCTTGTAAAAGATAACTTGCGTCTTGTATAAAAGTTAACCTGTCTTGTAAAAGTTAACTTGTGTCTTGTAAAAGATAACTTGCGTCTTGTATAAAAGTTAACCTGTCTTGTAAAAGTTAACTTGTGTCTTGTAAAAGATAACTTGCGTCTTGTATAAAAGTTAACCTGTGTCTTGTAAAAGTTAACTTGTGTCTTGTAAAAGATAACTTGCGTCTTGTATAAAAGTTAACCTGTTTCCTATGTCCGTATGGACATAGGAAAAAATCGATATAATTTTTTAAGGTATTTGTGCAAAACTGGATTCATACTTGGATTCATAAATATTTGTACAAATCATTGCACGTTCATTCAAAATGTACATTTACAAGACATTAACTTTTACAAGTTGACTCGTATTATTCATTATGAGACAAATCTCGCGCCATAGAAGTAAGCCTAAAATGATCCAACCGTAGTCAAGGGTAACCACGCTACACACGTACAGTATGGTGTAACAGGGCGAGGTTCATCCATCAAACCACATGACGGTTAAAGATGTAGTGTATAGTTATAACAAATATATATGACAAATATACACTTTCAAATACCACCGCATAGACAACAAGCCAGGTCAGGAGCTCATCGTTATGTCCAGGGGCGGACTGGCTGGCACTGAGCTGTGT
>OMKP01069630.1:0-10273 GCA_900302375.1 Bathygadus melanobranchus | reverse complement strand
GGCCTATAGGTACAATCAATGAACTCAAATATCAGGACACCACAAATACGGTGATGGTTGTTGTGAGTACAGACACACCCAGCGCACAGCATGCCATCGAGCGCTTTATGTATAATTCAATGTTTGGCTCAAGGGCACTTGGTCGACAGGGAAATTGAATTTTAGAGCAAGCAGTGGATCTGCAGTGACAAATGGGGTGTGCGATATTGTGTGGCATATGCGTGTGTGTGTGTGTGTGTGTATATACTGTATATATAGATCCTAGTGTAAGTGGGTGTGTGTGTGTGTGGAGGGGTCTCCGGTGGTGCTGTTCTGGGGTTTTGTGGTGGGCTTGCGGCCAGCGTCCGATCATGTCGGGTTACAGTGTGTTCCTGTGATGGATGTAGCTTAACCTCAACGCTGGCTCTCTGGTCGGTGTCGTTTCTTCTTACTCAAAGTTTTTAGTGTGCCACGTGCACGCTCACAGCCACGTGCACGCTCGCGGCCTCGAGCACGGCTAAACCGGGGGAGAGGAGGTGTCAAAGTCAGAGGGTGGTGTGGAGATTACGAAGAAAGCATGTGTGTTAGTGTGATTGTGTCTGTGTTTGCGAGAGTCTCTGTTTGTGTGCCTAAGTGTGTGTGTGAGCATGTGTGTGTGTGAGCGTGTGAGTGTGTCTGTGTTACCGAGAGTCTCTGTGTGTGTGTGTGAGCATATGTGTGTGTGTGAGCATATGTGTGTGTGTTTGAAAAGCGTACGGCTGTTTATATGCTGGTATGTACCAATCTCATTTTTCCAAGTCAATTCTTTTAACAAAATGCTTTGTAGACGGCCTTAATAAACACCATGCGCATACTGTCAGTAATATCCCTTCTGATTCGTCGTGGCCAAGTCAGCAAATACTCACTGGCTTTCTTTTCCATCACAAACCTGGAAGGTGTGTCTGCAACCCACCAACAGGCAGACACATACACACTCACACATCCTGTGAGTCAACTTATAGACACCACACCCACATCCACAGATGACTCACGCTCCAGTGTGAAAGTTGGTCCAATGGCCACTTCCTCAGTGACTCAAAGTGTGTGGTGGTGCAGACCCCCCTGACGTAGTGGAACAAGCGGTGTGTTGCGTAAGCTATGCTACCGACAACACTGCTGTGGGGAAGGTTTTATTTAGCAGGACGACTGTTCGAGGATGACGGAGCACTAATGATAGCATCGGTTGTTGCCATGGACTGTGTGTGTGTGTGTGTGTGTGTGTGTGTGCCTACATGTGTGTGTGTGGGGGCAGGAGTTTGTGTGTGTGTGAAAACTGTGTGTGTGTGTGTGAGCTTTGAGAATCGTGTGTGTGTGTGGGGGGGGACTGTGTGAGAATTAATTATATAGAGGTGAGAATGTGACTGTTGAGCCCATTGACTCTGTCCTCTATCTCAACTCTACATACTCATTTCAGCAAATATTTCAGGTTCTATGAATCTAGTCTTGTACCTGTACCTGTACCCGTACAATGACAATAAAGATCATTCATTCATTCATTCATTGTGGTGCCAATGATGTCTTTCTTCAAATTCAGCATTCAGTTGCACTACAATGTTTCTTCTATGAATGATTTGAATAAAAATGCACACATCTAGGCCTAGTACTGATCATTAATTGAAGGTGGTGATTTTCCTTAAATATGTATTGACATGTATCTAATAAACTGTATGTCCAAGTTCCACTGCATCAGTGATTTTATGTCTGCAAGGCAGGTGGTGAAGGTGGAGTAGGTGGCTGAGGTGATGGTTTTGGAGGAGAGGTGAAGTTGAGTATCGTCAGCGTAGCAATGGAAACTGAGGCTATAATGGTGGAGGATCTGTCCAAGAGGAAGGATGTACAGAATGAAGAGGAGGGGACCAAGCACTAAACCCTGGGGGACACCATGGGTGACTGGGGCGGTGGAGGATTTGCAGTTGTTTATGGAGATCTTTGGAGTATTGATGTCTATCAGAGAGATAAGAGTTAAGCCAGGAGAGGGCGGTCCCGGTTATGCCGAGGGAGTACTGAAGCATGTGAGGAGGATGGAATGGTTGATGGTATCAAAGGCAGCACTGAGGTCAAGGATGGTGAGGAAGCCAGAGTCAGCAGAGAGAAGCATGTCATTGGTAGGTGGGTAGTATACCTAATAGTAGCCTCAAAGCTTTGATAAGACAAGATAAGATAAAATGGTACTTTATTAATCCCAGAAAGGACAGAATGAGAATGAGTCGTAGCAATGTAAATGTAAATGCAACAAAAAAACATTTGAGGTAGACATATCACGAGGTAGACATTTGGCTAAATGACGAGATAGTAAAAGCATTGGCGAATTGACTAAATTGTAAAGGTGTTGGCTAAATAAGTGAACTATAAGAAAACGGGAGATGGTTCTTGGTTCATCACGGTGCTGTCAGAGACTGTAATGTAGGGTCTCTGCTTGGAGGCCTTCATCATCAATTTTGAGACACTCAAGTTCACATGCTGTCCCAATTTGCCTTTTGCCTTGCACTTTTGGGGCTTTTAGTAATATGCAATATTATGAAGTCACTCACTTTTCACTACTTGATGGTAAATGGACTGCTTTTATATAGCGCTTTTATCCAAAACGCTTTACATTTGCCTCACATTCACCCATGCATACACAGACGGCAGTGTCAACCATGCAAAGTAACAACCAGCTCGTCGGGAGCAGTTAGGGTTAGGTGTCTTTCCGGTTGCCAGACAACCGCTCTGCCGCCTGAGCTACTGTCGCCACTTGATGTGTTTGCTCTAACTGGAATAATTACGAAGCCTATTTAGTATATGTGGAGTCTGTGTGGTTGGTGGCTGGTTTAAGCAGCCTCCAACCACACACACTCCACAGTATATTATATGTAAGTAATTAAGTAAAGTTTATTTAGTATAACACCTTTCATAGAACAATGGTCACAAAATACTTCACAAGAGTGCTTTTTTTTTTTAAATAGGACCAGTACAAAAAGAAACAAACAGCAACAACAGACCTTAAAACATACAACATTACAAACACTAGACAGCATGAGGAAAGACTAAGGCCAGTTTGAATAAATAAGTCTTCAACTGCGTTTTAAAGGGGTCAACAGAGACTGCAGATCGTATGCCTATGGGAAGAGGGTTCCATAATGACAGTGCCACCACTTCAAAGGCACGATCACTTTTTGTATTTAGTCGAGCTCAAAGGACAACCAGCAAGTCCTGGTCAGAAGAGCTCAGTGGCCTACTGGTGATATATGGATGGAGCAGATCGGAGATTTATGCGGGTGCCTGAACATGCAAGACTGTATATGGAAAAACAAGTATCTTAAAATGGATCCTGAATGTGATGGGAAGCCAGTGTTATGAAGATAAGATGGGTGTGATGTGGGATGTCTTTCTGGACCTGGTCAGCAACGTTGCAGCAGCATTTTGGATCATTTGTAGATGGTCCAGAGCATGGATCAAGAACTTGATGCAAACTTGAACTGTTGTCCAGACCACTGCAGCCTCCTTCCAACTATCCGGCTGGCACGCACCTCCTCGTCTGATGCTCACACCTCCTCCTGGATCATGGCCCTGCTATCCTTCACCTTGTCGTAGAATGGTTCTGTGCTAGCCCTTCCACGCGTCACCGTGCCCACCAGCACGCTGTGTCTCAGCCAAGACACTGCTCCCTCAACAGCCGCTGCTGCCTGCCACTTCTGACCTCTTCTGACTTGGATGCCACCCTGGGAGACCTTTGTGTCGCTCGAATTCCAGTATTGCAGGACCTCCCTTGTACAGGTCACCATTAAGTCTTCATTCGGGCTGCTGATGGGGAGCCTCAGCATGTTGTTCTTCCCATAGAGGTCGATGTTGCTCAGGCTTCGAAGGAGACCCAACCACTTCCTTAGGTCCCTCCTCTTGAAGCCCTCGATGGTGGAGATCAGGACCTTGTAGACCAAGAGAGGCCAGAGGATCCATGGAAGGATACCATGCTGGTATATCCAGGCTTTGAACTTCCCCAGAAGGCCTGACTTGTCCACAGCCGCCAACAACACTGCCAGTTCCTGATTGATCACTTGGATGGACGCTGTGTCCCTCAGGCTGCAAGGATACACTTCCCATGTTTCCAGTTGGTCTTCATTTTTTTACTATTAACGCATTGCTAGACCAGCTAAATGATCCTTAATTGTGTGTCAAATGAAACTTTACATTTACTATGAAGAAGAACATTAAAATTCAGATAAAAAATATTAAAACTAAAAAATACTATTAAGTATTAAGAATAGGAAGGAGGAAAAATAACAAAAAAACATTTGAGTCCACCATATGATCCAATTAGAGAGTGGAACATTCCAGAAAGATCTGCTACTAGCTTTGTTATCAGACCAGCTCAGACACATTTATCTTTCCAGTGACTTTCAGTTGGCCATGAATAACAAAATGCCATCCATTGTCTTTCTTCATTTTTGAAAGGTTATGAATGATCTTGTTATCCAACGGCCTCGGGCTTCTGGGGTTCCTTCCCATCCGACATAGCCGCCACAAGGCAAACTCGCTGAGTTGGTATATTGTCTTCTTCTTGCCTATAAAGGGCATCTGAAATGGTGGAGAATACGCTGCTATATTTTTTCATTTTAAGTTGGATAAAACAACATGGCCACAGTTAAAGTGAGCTGCATTTTATGAAGGGTGTTGAGACAAATGTAGATTGTCGACACGTTTGATTTATTTTGCTCACACCACCAGCAAGAAAACAAAAACATGTTTATTATTATTATTATTCTTAATATAATTGCTGGGACACTGGGGATTGAACCCACGCCCTTTCGGTTGGGAGTGAAAGCTACTACACACTCCTTTTCCATTCAAGCATTTAGGCAGATTTTGTTGGCAGTGGACCACACTACTACAATATCCTATTCCATTGAAGCTTTTAGGCCGTCTGGTTTTGTGAGTTTTGGTTTCTTCTGTGTTTTAATCTCAATGGCATTGCAACACTGTCTGGGCTTGTGGTGTATAATCTGTTATTAATCTTAAATCTACTAACATTGTGCACCCAACTCTTCTTAAACATGTGTGCATATTACCGCCTTGTACATGTGAGTATGTAATGTGATTAAAAACACCCACTGTGACTGCATACGTGTTAGTTTTCCATTAGCGGGCTACGACAGGGTTTGTGCTTGGTGTTCGGAGGGATAGGAGGGAAGGAAGGAAGGAAGGAAGGAAGGAATTGGGGCAAATGTAGAATGCAAAGAGTGACCTCCTTTTTAAGACAGGGTTCTTACTCCTTTTCTTCAACATCTGTGACCCATTTCCCATTCCCTAAAAACTATGTGTGGTTTCATTTTAGAAAATCATAAATTATCCCTAAAAACTGCATGTGCTGTGGTTTCCTTTTGGTACTGCCAAATTAACATTTGCCATGTGTCTTAACGAGCAGCTCTTCAACACCACAGGAGATGTGGCACTTGAGTTGTTCTGTGTTTGAGTGACAGTAGGATTGTTAAATACTGACCATTTACATCTGCTAGTGCTATTCAGATGGATATTGTAGTTCAATGTGGAACAGTTGTATCTGGTGACAAGCAGAAGGAACTTCTTGCAATTTAAATGAGGATATGCCTTGGATCTTGGCTATGTTAATGTTTTAATGAATTACACACAGTTTACCACTTCATAATCTGAGAGGCAGCATTTCATTACACGTTGTTTCTAGATGAAAATGGGTGCCCATGATAACATTTCTCTGCCAAATCCAAGAGATGAAAAACATGTTAGATTGCTGCAAGCCAATACTGTCAATTTTATTTTTATTTCATGGTTTCATTTTATCTTGAAAATATCTAAGTATAAGTATGCACGCACACACTCACAGACACATACACACACACACAGGTTTGCTTCACGATCAGTTTGGAGTTTAACATATTGGCTCTCCTCCTCTCCTCATTCATAATTAGATCTGGTCCATTTCCCTTCTCTGCTGAAAACACCAGAGAGTTTATTAGAACACAGAGAATCAGGTCCATATGACCAAAAAGACCTTAAACTGGACTGTACATATTTCAATCGCCCTTCAAGTCTGCTGGTCATCCAACCGTGCAGAATGGCACCATGGAAGGGACGGCTAACAGACTGATGCTAACAGACTGATGCTAACGTGTTTAGACAACACTACGTAGTTGTAGGTGTTGGGCAATTAAGTGCATTGTATGTGAATTTAATTATTCAGTTGTTCTTACAAGGACTCTTAATGTGTAAAGAAAGGCCGTGACAACAGGAAACAAGGGGATATCTGGGTTATAGTCATGACACAGAGAGCAAGTGGCGTTTGTGTGTTCGTCTGTGGCGCTTTTGTGTATTGATTGTGTGTTGTGTGAAATTGAGGTTTGTTATACCAGCGCACACTCCAACACGTGCTGTTGCTGACATGAAGACCCAGTCCAACCCAGTCCAATGTAGTTAGACAGGCTGGTATTGCGATGGTCACAAACAATCGCAAACAAATGGGTCAGACAAGCAATGTTAACGACAAGCTTGAATTGGCTTTGCTCAGATGTTACTCTGTATATCTATTCTGGACCACCGTCACCCAAGCGATGGGTGAGATATAAAGAAAACCACAGCAGAGGTGCTTCACTTCCAGCCATATCTGTCTTGATTTCGGCGATGGTGGCGAGGAGAATTTTCTGTATTTTCGTCTTGAACCTCACGTGTTGTGATGCATCGACTGCATGACCCCACGACTCGGCCAATGGTGTGCCAGTGTGGCGTCTCGGCCAATGAGGTGAGAGGAGACCCCGTGCATGTTATTTTTATTATGTTTTTACTATTTTTTGTTGGGGTTAAAAATCAAACGTGGTGACTGCTAGTCACCAGCTTTCCAAAGGTAAAGCCTTTCTCTATATTATCTGTATTTATTATTATGAACATGAAATATTCCATCGCCGTTTAGACATAAAAGGTTGAGTATGCAGCTATGTTAATCACAATGGACATTCTCAATCCATTCTCATCACCGTGTTGAATGTTTTGCATATTGTGTGTGGTACAGTTAAAAGACATCTAACTTTGCACATGCACAAGCAATTTTACATTAATTATTTTGACATGAAAGCTTATGAAATATGTTATAATTTTAGATGTTCTGCTTCAACCAAGGTGGCTTTAGAACCTTTAAAAAAATGACTTAAATATAAATACATTTTAGAACAAAGGTGTTCTAACAGTTCTAAATGCAAGCATTAAGGTCATTATGACCTTCTTTTATAGCTTTACATTTTTTTTTATTAGAGTTGAGAAGTGGACCAATCTCTGCTCGAATGTATGACTTTAGGGAACAGATACGCCTGGAGCTATGCTAGCCCGTTAAGCTAATGCTGTGCGACAGAAGACTAAAGAGCGATGCGATGAGCTGTTTGGTTTGTGATCATAATCTAGGCTGAGATTTCAATAGCTCAGGCTGATCTAAAATGACAGCTCCACTGCAACATAAGGTTTGAAGTGGTGGTGGTGTGGTGTTGATGGTGGTGTGTGGAGCGCTGTGGGGAATTAGCAGCAGATTTCTACGGAAGGATTCGGCCACACCATTTGTCTTTCTCTATTGGTTACCTTTGACGAGGTTAATGAGGTTAGTTTTTTCCCACTCTGGACCTCATCATATTGCTGCCCGTTTTCATTATTTTTTAGATTCAAGTTAGAATGACAGAAATGTTATTTTAGTGTCCACTGTCTCATAGTTAAGATAAATAAATATCATGATGCAAAGCTTTGGCATGAGTATAATATTATAGTTGTAGTTATTTTAAAGAAGATTGAAAGATCGTTCTGCATCGGTCTCATTAAACTTCAGCACGACTGTAGAAAAAGATATTGCTTCATTAATTTATTTGTTTTTCGATTAGTTTAATTCACCGTGCATTGATATTTAAATTGTGTTCCCTGGAGAATATACACACACACACACACACACCCTCTTACCCTTTGCTTCATATGTCTTTCTTCTTATTTATTTATTTGTATTTACTCTTATTGGCCAGTGGAGCCAATAGCGATGTGTCTAAAACGGTGCGTTGTGTCCATAGTAACTGTTACTGTTGCTAACGGTTTCCTGCCTCACGTTCAGATCATCTGTAAAATGCAGAATACCTTCAGTTAGCAACAAGCCCAGATCTTTACTCACTTAGCTCCAACATGGACGCCGCCGGGTGTAGCATAGACATACAGTATATGCATATGGTAATTCAAACACATTTGTCAAGGAAATTCCGCCTCCAAGAATAGTTTGTTTCAGGAATTCAGGAGGAGGAGAGTGATAGGGAGTTGCGTGGCCCACAGGCCACAGACTATGCTAAATCTTCACAATGTATCCTATATCATGATGCTGTCTCGAGCGATTAGTCATTGCAAAAATACCCTGTGGTATCTTTTCGCTTTTCAGAAATGTGGTGGACGTGTTTTGGAATCGGAGGCGGAATAGTCTAGTGGTTATAGTGTTTGACTCCCAGTCCCGAAAGATGGGCTTGTTTTTATCTGGGTTCGATCCCCAATGTCCCCAGTCTACCTGTAGGCATCCTATGGAGCCATATGCCTGATGATACCTGAGACCTAAGAATGACAAAACATAGCTTGAAGTAGCTTTGGGTAAAAGCGTCTGCTAACTGACTGAATAGTAAATAGCAAATGGGGGCCATGAACTGCGGCAGAACTGTTTGTCTAAACAAGAGTTTTCTGTTTAAGACAATTTAATAAAATCACACTTTACAGAGCGGCCTCAACTGCGCTATCTTGAAGTGAAATGATTTAATGGTATAATAGAATCAGTTATTCACAGCATGATTACACTGACTGTGGAGAGATAATCTCTTTATTTCACAGAAAGGTTTACTACTTTACACACACACACACACTCATAAATTGCCTTTGCTACCATTACTGTCACGGTCATTAAAAGGGTTCATCGGTTAATGGAGGACGTTTTTTAAGGTTGCTCTCATAGCACTCATTTACTCTCAACTGTGTTTTCTTCTTTTCCTGAGACATTTGTAATGGATAAAGTCTTTCACACCACTGAATCACCTCAATATTAACAATGGAACAATGTTTCAGAGCAACTCCATGATGTTTGACACCCAGCCGTAAAGGTACTGGGTTTGATACCCAATGTCTGCTGTCTAGCTGTAGGTATCCGTGAGCAAGATGCCTAAGCCCTATTTGCTCCTTAATAACGAGTCCCATTGGATAAAAATGACTAAATAGTAAAATGGTAAATATACATGCATTGTGTTTTCCTCATTCTACTGTATGACACTGTCCTTTTCAGGTAGGCAGCTTACTCCTCTTATGACAAATCATGTAAAATGTGAGGGGAATGCATCACTCTGCATCACGTTGTCGGGCAGAATGCTGTTAAAATTGCTTGGGGAGTAATTTCATGGCCACTTGGTGAAACTTGGTAAACTCTTTTGTGTACAAATATTACGGACAAAAACCCTGATGAGGAAACGTGGCACAGCATTCGTAAGGCGTCAATTTATTCCTCGGCCAGCACGTAGGATTAGCCTGGCAGAAGGCAACAGAAGCACTTGATGTGGACTTGGTCTCGAAAGATCAAATGCAAAATAAGAACTTGATGGAATCACACACACATTTCCTTCAACACAGGGAGGGATAGGACGTTAAGCCGTGTGGTGTGGATTTGAAAATATTAATAACTGTTGTTGTTCTGAGGCTGATTGCTTATGGAAATATGATTTTCAATTATGTTTTAGTTTTCTGTGTGTGTGTGGTTTCACGCATGTTTCTGCATTAAACCACAACCTCTAATAAAACAGGTTCATGGTCATAACACCTGTGTGCTTGTGTGTATGTTTCTGTGTGTGTGTGTGTTTCTGTGTGTGTGTGTGTGTTTCAGTATGTGTGTGTGTGTGTGTGTATGTTTCTGTGTGTGTGCGTGTTTCTGTGTGTGTGTGTGTGTGTTTCAGTATGTGTGTGTGTGTGTGTGTGTATGTTTCTGTGTGTGTGCGTGTGTCTGTGTGTGTATGTTTCTGTGTGTATGTTTCTATATGTGTGTGTGTATCTGTGTGTGTGTGTTTCTGTGTGTATGTTTCTGTGTGTGTGCGTGTTTCTGTGTGTGTATGTTTCTGTGTGTATGCTTCTGTCTGTGTATGCTTCTGTCTGTGTATGCTTCTGTGTGCGTGTTTGTGTGTGTGTGTTTCTCTGTGTGTATGTATGTATAAGTAATGTGTGTCCTTGTGTGTTTCACGCTGGCGTGTCCTCTCTCTCCCTAAAGGTG
>OMKP01069610.1:0-12899 GCA_900302375.1 Bathygadus melanobranchus | reverse complement strand
GGGGGGGGGAGGGGAGACGGGGGGGGGGGGGGGGGGGTGGGGGGTGCAAGAGAAAAAGGAGGCCCTCAACTTGGGGAGGCCCCCGGAAACATGCCTTAATGGGTTCCTCAGGAGCATTCTCCTTGAACAATCGCTAGTAGCTCTTTTTCTCCTTCTCTCCCCTTCTGCTTTCTCTGGCTTGTTCGACTGCTGGAGGTGGGTTGAGGATAACTGTATAGCGACAACAACAAAAAAAGCATTATACCACGCTAACTTCCTGTGCTGAAGAAGGGGGTCATGTTATGGCTATGTTATGTTAGGTTTGCCCACTACATAGTAACCACGAGCAAACCTCCTCCGATGTGACTCTCCATTTTACTATAGGGTGGAACAAATGTGTGGAACAGCGTGTGGTTTCAGTCTAATTCTTCCTTAATCCCTGGAATTAGAGACAGAAGGTGATGGAATGACACGAGACACTCCACGAGAGTCTCCTCTCTCTGGCTATGTCTCTCTACTTCTCTCTCTTTCTCTCTCAACCCCTCTCTCTCTGTACCTCTCTCTATCTCTCTACCCCCCCCCCTCTCTCTACCTCTCTCTCTCACCCTCATGACTCCCCTACCTCGCGCACACACACAAACTACCACAGAAACACTGCTCCTCTTCCTCCATTTGCACTAAAAAGGTAGCTTAGAGGACAAAAGACAAGATGAAAGTGTACGGGGAGGAGGAAGAGGAGGATTAACAGATGACACAGGCCCGTGGAGGAGGAACGGAAATCCGAGAATGAGCGATGATGATAAACAGATAAAGCATGTTGGGAAACGGCTAAGACCTGGCAAACGCTGGGCTGATATTGGAAGCAGAGCTGGGAGACAAACAATGGGAATATGTCAATGAAACGCAGCTCTCAGAGCCAACATGTCTTCCTTGTTTGGTCTGTTTGTATTATGGCCACCATCCACACACACACACACAGACACACATACACTCACACACACGCAGACGCACGCACGCACGCACACTCACACACACAATCAAACACCTCGAGATAACGCCGGCACATGCATTTACACACGTTTTCCCTTTTTATTCCCGCTGAATAACGGAGAGATTAGTGACGACAGTGACATGTGGCTAACTGTAAATATGAATAGAAACGTCACACAGTTCCATGCCGTATCATCTCCAACAGAAAAGACCTCACTCATTACTTCTTTCTAGCGATGCCCAATGACAAGTCGTGCGGCTCACTCCCTGTATCACCGCATGATTATAACCATAACATAGTGTGTATGAGAGCGGCTGAATGTGTGTGTGTGGATGTGCAGGAGCGTGTGCTTCCAATTAATGTTGAGCATTTTGTCAGTTACTGTCAATGTCTGACATACCATTGACAGTAACCCTCCATCAAACATTCACTTGAGCAATAATGAACCTGAATGAATCATGTCCATTTTTGGAAAGCCACAAGCTGCATCTAGTTGTCCCCTCATCCATCTGGACTCAAGATCCATGTCTACGTCAGAAGATATTTCCCATGCCGCCGACTGCTACCACAAATCATCATTTCGTGCAACACCTGCATCCCATCTCACGCGAGCTCTGCCTGACGGGATGAACACACTTACAGGAGGAGGCTTAGATTCCATGGGAGCTCAAGGTGGAAGCCGCCCATAAAAGGCCAGCCGATGAGGTCAGGTGCTCTCCTGCGAGCCCTGCTTTTATTTTGTCACGTAGATCGATTCATGTTTCTATCTCGTCCTCGGCTGCTTACTCTTCGGCACATGGTCAGTGTTTATCATGTGTTCACAAGCATGTAATGGTTCAGTGCAGCTGGAAATGAGTACAAAAAAAAGGCATAGCTACAAGAACATGTCAGAGTGTTGAACATGTGGCCAATGGATTCTCAGTACACCGGACGGTTACAGGTTGCCTCAATCATTTCCCCCTAACTAGACTGTTGTAAAACGGGCATCATTTTAGGTCAAAGGACCCGGACCACCCACACTCTGTGGTTAACATTAGATTTACTGGCCCAGAAGGCATGTTCAAATATCAAACCAAAACGCAGTTACGATATCCACAGTACTGATGTTGACATGAGTGTCTTTTCATCGTTACATAATTGTGTTCTGCCTGGATCTAACATCTTTATTTTGTAACAATTTCTCTATTTTTACATTTCTACGCTGCTACAGTGCTGATTCATCAAAGTCATCCAAACAATGCCAACAAACTATTGTCAACCAAAACCAAGACTGGTCATTAACTGCGAAGATAGAGGAAGAAATAGAGTAGAAATGACGCAACTACTGAACACAACACAATTTGACCTTCCAAGTAGACTCAGTCGGTGTGTAAATGTTTAGACAGGAAAGCATGACGCTTTAGGCGTGCTGCGCTTCTACTACTCTTTGAACCCCATCGGGTCACTAAGCTGTTGCTGTAATACTTAGTAAACCAGGTTTGCTAGAAGTCACCATATCCTTTCAACTGAATGCCTTCAAAGCCCTCCATCCACTAAGATGCGGAAAACATTACTCAGAACACAAGCTCGTCAAGGTCAGGCTTTCCGAAAGAATTTTGAGCCTTCTGAGAAAAAGGACACCATGTTGGGTAGGAAATTAATTTGGAAATGTTTTGCACCCTGATTTCATGGCTTAGGTTTAGATCATGGTCAGGTTGACAGTCAATGGTTAGACATAACGTTACGCGCCATGTGGCCAGTGTGAATTTAAGAGGCCCAGGGCTGGCTGATGTAAAGGAGGTCAATCCTGTTGGGTTTTCATTACTCAACAACCACTGATGGCCGACTCAATCCCCAAGGTGGCTTTCTTTCCTGGTAGAGGTCCCTAGCTGAGCAATGGCCTTACCAAATATGACTGTACAGGTGTATCAGACATGGGAATTTCCCTTTGTGGTTTTCACCTTCTTCCAGCTGCTTCTGGCTATCCTCTGCTTCGAAATACAAATATTCCATTGAGATGACCTGTACTTGGCTGAATTGAGTTGAAATAGCTCAGACTATTTGACGCTTTGCAAGTCTATTCCCACTTTTTTAAAACTTTTTTCCCCTTACTGAAAATCAACATGGCCCTGTCTTGCATGCTACTTCCAAAACAGTGGGCAAGAACATGAACTAAATATTACATCTGTGTTGTATTTCAGGAGTAGAGCTTCTCCGCTAGTACGTCTGAGGCCTTTACTATTAACCTCCTGTTGACTTTTACTCCTTTTAGATCTTGGACAAACACGGAGGGACTCCTTGCATTGTAGCCCCAGCCAAAGAAACTAATAGGGTCTAAATTTAAATGCAAGGTCTGGAAAAACTGACCAAGACAATGTGGATTAGTGCAGGATTTGATTGCTTTGGAGCAGTGAGGCGACCTGGTGGCGAAGGGATGATTAATTACCCTGGAGGACCACCTAACAAACATGTGGGAAAGAATTGGACTGCCAACATATTTCCAGATATAACCTGGAAAATCCAGGTGCTTTGAAGCCTCCAGTGTAATTCTTTCTGTATCAAGTGACGGAAATAGAAACACACTCTATTTTGAGGAAAGTGCAATATTTGATTAGAAGATTCAATTAAAATGTAATCAAATCCAAATGAGTATTTTTGTGTACACCGTTGTGACAATACTGTAACAATCGAATCAACTTTTAGACTTACTGTACAATCAATCCAATGACGGTGTACCTGCTTCATGGAGCGTATCTGTGACTGGGGGAAATCCATCCATTGGTGCGCGTGTCATCAGCATGCGTGTCATCAGGTTGCGCTATTCCTTGTAACTGACCTCGTCTGAATGTGGTGTGGTGGCTTAGTTGCTTAGTGTGGTGTGGAAATAGTTTCACTTTCATGCTCCATGTAGAATCTTGTTTCTGCTTGCCAGTAAGTGTGAGTGCATAATGTGCACGTGTGTGGGGGTTTATTATTATTCTCTGACTACTGTTTCTGCTTGATTTGGTTTGCAGACAGAAATGCCGCTGCTCACCTCTGAATCAGACACGGAACATGGCGAGACAGAGACAGACTCTTGAGAAAAAGATGAAAAGGTGCCTCAAACAAGGCAGTCTCACACTGGGATTGTACTCACAGTCACGTAATGAAATGAAGGGCATTTAAGGGCATACATTTAGGGCATTTTCTACACTTCAGGTGGTAGAGAATGACTTAAGGATATTTGATGTTTTGATGTAGCAGAAAGGCCCCTAGCCTCTTTAGTTATGATGAAAGGGTGAGTCTCTGCCAGTGGGGAAAGACAGGGGTCCCATCTTGAAGTTATTAGGGGTATAGAAACATTTAAACCTGAGTAATATTTCCTCCATCATGGAATGATTATATGTGTGGAAATCATGGGTGTTTTCATTGCAGTGGTGCGATTTCCCTTGTAAAGCAGATCAGGTGAAGATGTTTTTTCAGTCGTGCGCTCACTGGACTAAGGTTCCCCTTGTTCTCCGCTGTCATTAAAGCCTGTGATTACCCTCTCACAGGGTCAAGACCCCTCACCCTCCGTCCTGATGGAAGCCCTTCATCAACACCACCCACTCCACCAAACACCAATTACCTTTCAGAAGTGAGATGTTGAGACGGCTCCACCCAATTATACCAACGGCTTGGAAGTTCCAGCTGGCCAATCACAGTGAAAGGGTAGCAGAAGAGTCTCCAGTTGCATCCCACCAGAGCCTTTCAGTCAGAACAAGTTTACCCTAACCATGGAATTGGTTGTGACCTGAGAGGTTAGTCTAGTGCCTGAAGGTGCTACCTCACAGTTGGAACCATTGCTAGTTAACACCAGACTCTTTTCCCTCGATTATGGGATGCTCTCTGCGTAACTAGAGACATTGGGCTAATAGCTAATTGGGTTAAAACTGGGTTGAAGAAAATGCACAGCTTCACATGGGGATTTCTACATTTCAATGTGTCATTTTCCATTTTCACTGTTGCCCACGGCTTTGTGCCTGTGAAAACAGATGGGAATGACCTTTGGTGATAAAGGAAGGAAGGGGTAATCGAGCTTGGTGCCCATCTAAAAAGAGAATGGAGTTGGTAGAGGTGATGTAGGGATCGAGGGATCATTTTAGGAAGAACAAGCATGTTCCATCGATTTGTGGACCACAGTCCAGGGTCTCTTGGGACAACTGGCGCCAGAGCTCTCTGTCTCGGACAGGCAGTGTTTTCACACCTGGGGAATTTATGGAGTCTGCTGAGAAGACGAATATTCTTTCTGTGTGTTCTATGTTTATTTCTTTGTGTGTGTTTGTGTGTGTTTGTGCATCCGTCTGCCACAAGTTCGGTTCACCTCCCCAAGGAAGAAGAACAAAGAGCAGGCATTGGGAAGAGTGATCAATAGGACATGTAAATGCGTGTTCATGTAATTCATGACACAGACAACAACAGGGTCGATAATGTGACAGAAGCAGATCACTTTGATGGATGGCCTCGGCACCACGGTGGAGCCGAGATGGCGCCGGAGCAGCCAAACGATAACGACAAGGTGGCCCACAGACATATGACTACCATTTACAAAGAAAAAGAGTGAGGGCATTTCTGTATTGCTCAATGGAGAGAGGAGGCTCATTTTAAGGAAATGAGCCTTGTGTGTATCCCTGAGCAAGTCACCTAACCGTAACTGCTCCCGATGAGCTGGTTGTTGCCTTGGAAACACTTTGCTAAGGCCTTACTTATGACTATTTCTAACAACAAAAACATCACATTCTCAGAAATTAGTGGTTAACCGCACTAATAAGCTGCACTGTCCAGACTGAGCTGCACTCATAGAATGTTGTATAGTTCCTCCAGTTTTGATGCTATCCATTGATTGTTGTCAGCCTCACTTGTAAGTCTTTAATGCCTCAATCTAAATGTAAACAACTCGACTAGTCAACATCGCTAAATGTAAATCAGTTATCGTATGCTATTTCAGACGTTATACATGAGTTTATGTTTCCCGGTTCATATGAGGATAATAATGATCAGCTCAAAGCTATGACTTTAAAATGTATCTATATATGACCCTGCTATTGACCTCCTCTGTCTCCTGTGGATAAAACAAAGTAGTGAATAGCATTATGGAAAAGGGAGTCGACACACCCAATATTTCATAAGAACCGAGAACTTTCCATCTGCACTAATAACTGCATAACTGCATAACACACGTTCAGTTTTATCATCCAGATCACATCGGCTACAAATCCCAACGCTTGTGACCGACTCAGTCATTTACAGGAACACAATGATTATACTGATATTTAGTTTGGCTCCAGGGTAGGAATAATTGAAGATGTAAACTGTTTTTTTTATGAGTAGCAAATTCTATGGAAGCATAAAGGCATGTGATGTAACCTGGAGGACGTCATCTCCGTTACATTGCCTGAGTAACCGGCCCAACAGACATGCTGTCAGCACTGTGACGTCGCAAGATGTCACATCGCAAGGCGGGAAGAGGTTGAGCTTGAACATAACGCCAACACGTGTATGTTCAAAAGGGCTTCCTGTTGAATAGGCTTCCTGTGTAAACACTAGTAACTAGTGCAGTAGCTCAGGGGGTAGAGCGGTTGTTTGGCAACCGGAAGGTCGCTGGTTCGATCCCCGGCTCCACTTAGCTAATTGTTGAGGTGTCCCTGAGTAAGACACCTAACCCTAACTGCTCCCGACGAGCTGGCTGTTGCCTTGCATGGTTGACACCGTCATCGGTGTATGAATCTTTGAATGTGAGGCAATGTAAATCACTTTTGATAAAAGCTCTGAATAAATGCAATACATTTACCATTTATAACGTGTTTGGGAGCTAATAGGATCTAAGTTATGCTAATAGGATTAGCATAACTTAGCCTTCCATTTAAACCAAAGCGATATGAACCATTTCGGTTTGTACTGTATATACTGTACATATAGTGCTGTATATGTCTACAGAGAAACAAGTCGGCAACATTCCACGGTCTCCTGTTCCATCATGATGTTGAAACTGGGAAGAGAACTTTACTGATAGGCCAACACACTCACTGAAGCCAAGGCCTCTTTATTGCCTCCCATGTTTTCCCTGTAGCCAGGCAGACGGAGTAGCTGGATGACATCTCCAGTAAATCCGCTTAAGGAAACATATCAGTGTGAGATAGCACCTCTGCATACCCACAGCCTACCTCACTGAGAGAGAGAGAGAGAGAGAGATATGAGGAGTTGTAGCCGAGTGCCGGGGTGCAAATTAACTTGACAGAGCCATGACGGTGCTCCAGAGCAGACGTCTCCGGAACATTAAAATTCTAAACAACTGGGCACGCCCGGATCCTCCCGTGTCCAAGAGACAGAGGATGGCCTTATTCTGTTGGGAGTGTGGAGCAGCTGGACATGCGCGCGTGTGAGCACACGCACACGCACACGCACACGCACACACACACACACACACACACACACACACACTCTCTCTCTCACGCAACATCTGCGCAAGGGCATATAGCATAACACACACAAACACTCATACATACACAAATAATTGCAATTCACACAGCTTGAGGTTCCTATTTCCTCTTCAGGATGTCCTCCATGACACTGACAGTACTGGCCAACAGGCCAAAGTGCTTCACTAAAACCTTGCTGGCTTGCTGGCTGTTTGTTTATGGAGACTCATTTTCAGGATTCAGTAGCACATTTGTAGATTCAGCATATACTTTGACGTTGTTTGTTTTTAATTATTTATTGAATATTTTAATGCATTATTTAATTGTATGAACTTTTACTCCTTTATCATCATGAAAAGTAAGGTCACAAACATTAATACTAGTTGTATAATACCATTAGTACTGGTTCTGGGAAGAAAAAGGCAGGTTTGGAATGTAACAGAAAACAGTAGAAAATAAATGTGAATTGTACATGGAAATTCCATGTGTGATAAACAGGAAACATGGGGTTGTAGGTTGTGGGCAGTGAGGGGATTGTACTGCGTCATGTTCGAGGTGGGCCTAAGGCGTGTTAGCACAGCGGAGGCTAACCACTCCACACGTGTTCCCTGTCACACATCCTTTTTTTCCCTGTTGCAATCACGTCTTCAAGGTGATTAATTTGGTGTCAACATGCAGACAAACCAAGAGACATACACACACTACTCACACACACACACACTTTTCATGTTTCAGCAAAGTGGTGATTGATTCATCAGCCCTTGATGGATTGGTTAAATGTCCCGATGAGTGATGGCTGATAGACAGATTGTTTGTGCTCCGGCTGTGGTCCTCGTCACTCTTTAAGCGTTGACCCCTGCTGACAGCACCCCTCCCAGCCTCCCATCCTCCAATCCTCCCATCCTCCCTCCACTCCCCCTCCACCATCAAACCCCTCTTTATCTCTCCTGCTTTCATCCAAACATGTCTCAACCTCTCTTGGCTCATCCTTCGTTTTCACCACCCCCTCTGTGTATCCCATGTTCCCTTCCTTTCTAGCCCACCCTTTAACACATCTATAGACATACAAAGGTGGGAGGCGTTAAGACCTGGGTTGGCACTGGCTGCCCATTGAACACGTGACCCTTGTTGACCTTTAACCTCTTGAACCCTGCCATTGTTATTGGCGTCCTGGTGCGCCCCACCTCCCTCTGGCTGTGGACACCCCCCAGCTAACGGACACTGGATTCAAAGAGGTGTGAAATCACTCACACAGCTATATTTACTCCCCGAAGAGGCCACACACACACACACACACACACGTAAACGCACACACATACAAAGACACATCAACACATCCACATACACACACACACACACGTAAACACACATACACACACATACCCACATACACACATAAACACACATAGGCTACACATAAACACATACACACACCAACACACCCACACACACACGCACTCAACTTTTTCAGGCTGTAGTATCTTCACTTCAGTACACTGGGAGAAAAAGTCTCATAAACTTTTTAATGGCACAATTAACAAATATTTCCGCTGGCTTATGCTACCGCATTGTACAGCATCATAAAGATGGAATATTCCACCACAAAAACAAAACCATTGGCAACGTATGTGTCTCGATAGCCCCGCCCACTGCCTAAAGCTCCACTGACGATACTTTACAGTCTCAGTGCGGTCCAACTCATAGCACGGCTTGCTTTACACACACACACAGGTTCAGAAGGAACGCAGGAGCTCAGTTAGACCTCCTAGCTGAACATGGGCCCTCCTGTGTTCATTGTTATGTCATTGTTACTTGATTTTAAACAGGGAACTTATGGGAAATTACAATGCAACAAAAAACACATGCACACACACATTGGCCCCCCTTTTTATACAGCTAAAGACTTAAACTCCAGATGTTTTCATTTCATATCCATGTGGTGAAGATGAGGTTTTGATTATAAATGTTTAAGGTTAGCCACTTAGGTACGTGATCTGACATCTATCACTCTAAAGTTAGAGCCGGCCCCCAGGGAGAGGAAGTGTGTCGGACCATTGGGGAGCTAGTGGAGCGTCAGGAGGCTGTGCTCCATGTCGAAACCTACAAACACACACACACACACACGGACACACACACACACACACACACACAAGCGCGCACACACACACACACACACACACGGGTGCATACACACAGACAGGCCCCCCCCCCACACACACATGCATGTCGATGCATTCTGCAGACAGTCCAGGCCCTCCTGTGAATTCTGCCACTATTCTAATAGTATGGTCAGTAGTAAAAGCAGCTGCAGTCTCAACATACAGTATATATTTTGACGTAGCTCGACAAATAAAAACATGTCCCGAAGACTCACTCGTCGGTTAACAGTCAACATAAAAGCCCCTTGTATTTATTTAATTCATTTGTAATAATTTAAAAGAGATATTCCCCTCCTAACCTTTTAAACAAAAATGTAGGGTGTCGAGTGAACTTGAAATCTGTAATTTATCAGCATGAAATCAGCGGAACTGCCTTAAAGTAATGACATCGTACTCTGGCAGATGTTTTCATAAAAGCACCAACAAACACACCCAAAATACACGCACACACCCCAGCGGCAACACGTTCATACACACACACACGCACGCACGCACACACACACACACACACATACACACACACACACACACATACACACTCACACACACGCACACACACACACATGCACACACATGCACACACACTCACACACACGCACACGTACACACACTTGTTCACATTCACATTTACATTTAGAGCATTTGGCAGACGCTTTTATCCAAAGCGACTTCCAAAAATTAACACATTTGTCGAAACATTTGATGATGTGCACATATCGGCCTACGTGCACAGACACAGAATGGCAAATGCACAGCACTAAAATGCTTTGCATGTGTCTGTGTGTGTGTGTGTGTGTGTGTGTGTGGGTACGTCTGCCTACGCGGATGCTAATGCTAACATTTGCGTACACAGCCCTGTGGTATACATGCATGTCAACACTCGCATGGGCCCAAGTGTTTGTTCTGTGCCTCGAGTTGCTAATTGATCTGTCCGTTGAACTCCTCTCCCTCCATTGTCCTCGGCAGCGTTGCGGCGGAATGTATTTGAGCGCGGATCGCCCTATTGACGCACTGCCAGACGACGTCGGGCCTACGGAGGCGTTGGGTGTCGTCAAGCCCTCCGCCGTCCTCCCCCCTCGGCCCTTTGAGAGGGAGGGCCTGCACCGCGGCCACTTGGGATGATGAGGTTAATTAGAGGCTCCCGGGACAAAGACAGTGACCGTGTCAAAAAGATGTTTTCTCCTCAAGTCGCCGCCCATGCTGCATAGAGAGATGAGAGAGAGAGAGAGAGAGAGAGAGAGACCTATAGATCTATAGAGATGCATAGAGAGCTATAGAGAGAGAGAGAGAGAGGCTTGTGAGGACGGCTGTATAGTGTGTCGGGTGGTTTCACTCCTGCTCTTGGAGACAATACACAGCTTTGCGACAAGGTCCATCCACTGCATCTGTGCAGTTCGCCACAACCCTAGATCTTCAAAGTCTAAAAAATATGTGCTACACACATGTAGACATATGTTGTGTGTTGTGTGTACGTAGTGTGTATATGACATATGTAAAGCTCTGAACTCATTTCACCTTGGATTGAGCTAGATGCATCTTCCCTCATGATACACCTTTGCACTTGTGGGTTTAAGTTACCTTAGAAAATAAGGTAAGGGTGTGTGTGTTATGGATATATTCCGATTCCCCTTGGAGTCTTGGGATTTCAAGGTATATCGATTGGAATGATGGATCTCATAAATCGGCCTGGCTCAGCAAGCATGTGAATGTATTGTTATGCACATGAATTGCATACATATCATGGTGAGATGCACCATATGCTCTCCATTTGCTATAGATATTCACCATAATCAGAACCCCAAAAATGTCCATAACTGTTAAGCTGTGAATCTCACATTGAAGTCAAGGTTTTACTTGTTGACGAGGACAGACAGTGACCTACACTTGCATGAATGAAATTAAATGATAATATACTCTGAGGACTCAGTAATGCACTCTGAGTGTTCAAAAGGACCTCCATTAAACCCTTACAGCGCAAACCACTTGATGGCCTTTATTAAACCAAACAAACCTCATTCAGACCCCCACAGTCAAGACAAAGACCAGGATAAGACGTCACGTCGCCACCAGTGTTTTGATCCAGGTTCCTTGTTTAGACAAGGTTATTTAATTAAACAATGTGGACGAGGTTCATTTGCGAAAGTGCTCCATCCCACCCTGAACAAGATGTTAGCTGATGATGTTGAATAGAGGACGGTTTCCCAGCGGATTCGCCCCGCTGCAGAAGTTCTTGATCAAACCCAGGGACCTGAGCTAGCAATGACTGGCCTGGGCAGGTCATGGGGTTAGGACAGAGCTGTGTACAGGGGGACGTGGAGAGTTCAACATAGGCTTGGGGACCAGGCGTGTGTGCTACATGGAGGACAAGGGGTTAAACAACCTAATTGACTTACACACTTGGCTAGGGTGTGATTGTCTTATATAACGCAACTTGTGAAGATACGTTATTACCCATGCTGCCCTGGTACATAAAAGGAGCAGACCCATAATTAGTGTTATGAACGCCTGTGTTTGTCCTACGATGACGCCTCTGTGAAAAGGGTTCTTTATTTGCTGGCTATGAAAGAGTGTTTATGAGACTTTGAGAATTATGAGATTATAGAGACTGTAATGAGGTCTATGCACAAACAGAACAACACACAACAAAAAAACTCAATAAAAATGAACATAATGGAATTTTTAAGACTGTAAGATCTTGTAATATTATGATTACTATAGAATTCCTACTATCCAATCCCCATAAAACCAAACAGAAGGATGGTTTTAGCTTAAAGTTCCTGTTATTTCTTGTGGAAGGTCTCTTCTGTGTGGTCATTCACAGTGCATAATAATTCAAGGCTTTTAGAACCTGAGAAATTCAAAGCTCAATAATAAGGTACAAAAAAAATCTATTTTCACACGTACACTGAGACGTGTAAACCATCTGAGTGCCTTGGCCCAGCTCAAACTCCTGGAAACATGTGCACACGTCAGTCTCTCGGGTTTGCAAATGACACAGTTGCTGTTGAAAACAAGGTGTGAAGTAGCAGAGGATGCTAGCATGTGTTCTATTGACCGAGGCCCTGGAGCCCTGACACTGATACACAGACTGGCCTGTAGTCAAGTACACCCAGACACACACACACACACACACACACACAAATAGCCACACCCCCAGACCCACACACACTCACACACAAACACATAGACACGCATTCACATACACAAATACACATAGCACACACACTTCCTCACACACGCACACACACACACACACACACACACAAATCGCCACACCCCCAGACCCACACTCACACAAACAAATAGGCATGCATTCGCTCACACAGATAAAGACACAACACGCACACACATACA
>OMKP01069608.1:0-13495 GCA_900302375.1 Bathygadus melanobranchus | reverse complement strand
AGTATAGTTGTACACATTTGGAGGTGTGGTGCAGACACATTTTAGGCCCAAAATCACATTCATGACTTTGTTCAAGCCTGCAAATCCCACTGCACCCATACAGTATGAATATGTCAGCAACGTTGAGTCTTCACACATCTTTAATATGGACAAGTATACCCGTGCTGGACACATTGGTGACATGGCATACAGTGACATACAGTTGCTGTGTACCACGTCATACAGTCCCAAATGGGTCCATATATTCTAATGTGTTGCGTAAGCTATGCTGTAGCTACTATACGTATATAAGTGTACAAGCCTTTCGCTATATGAGTGACTACTCTAAATTACACTGTATTAAATTGCATGGCGTGTCGTGCCAT
Organism: Bathygadus melanobranchus; assembly: GCA_900302375.1. Taxonomy (NCBI): domain Eukaryota; kingdom Metazoa; phylum Chordata; class Actinopteri; order Gadiformes; family Macrouridae; genus Bathygadus; species Bathygadus melanobranchus. Next base: position 13,130 of record OMKP01069608.1, on the reverse strand, counting down.
GCCGAACCTAACACAATACTCTTCAACAGATTCCTGAACAGACTGATATGCTTTCACAGCAGCAGGCATGCCAGTATGAAGTGTACTCTCTAATGGGCATTATGGTAATAATAACCATGACAATAATAACGATCCATCCTGCTGTTTCACCCATTTGGATGTGAATCAAAGGGTGAGGAGTTTCATATGATGTCAGTCGTATGTCTGTGTGTTCACACAAACAGATGTGTGGCGTGCATGACGGGACTCTGGGCACCTGGTGCTCACCTTGTGTTTCATTTATTACCGTTTGTTCTAATGACATCATACTGGACAAGACAATGCAAAGACAATGTGTGTGTGTGTGTGTGTGTGTGTGTGTGTGTGTGTGCGTGTGTGTTTGTTTGTGATTGTGTGTGTCTGTGTGTGTGTGTGTGTGTGTGTGTATATTGTATACTATGATCCTTAACTCCATACTGACAAATAACCTTTTACAAGGACTAAGCCATGCAAGCCGTGCAGATACATATTGTGAAATGCAGCATGCCCACTCCTCCATGCATCGTGAATGAGGCTTGTAGTGAGATTTGCGTATAACAGACGGAACGCCTCCTTCCCATTGGACAATGTCAACTTGAGGGCGTGGCGAGGAAAGATGAGAGTTGCGAATCCATGCCCTTACTGGGAAGACATGGAGCGCTATGCGCACAGTGTGCTCGAACCAAGTAGAAATCCTTCGAACTAAACGTACACATTTTGAGGTATAGAAATAAGTGTTTTGAGAAAGTAAGAGCAAGAAGGGTGGCCCGTTTGAGGATGGAGTGTGCATTTGACGCACAGAATCTGATCTCCATTTCTTTGAGGAAAATCCAAAGCTCCAGGACGCAGAGAGGAGGCATCAAGCTCCACAAGAACTTGCTGGTAACGTACGTACTCCGCAACGCTAGACAGTTGTACGTGAACAAGAACTTCAGTCAAATACAAAGGACACATCATCACTACGAGGATGTAACCACGGCGTGTGAAGAGCAAGAATACCTTGAGCTGTCCGGGAGCTTTACGGAGTTGTCAGATGACTTCTACTGCAACTTTGGCGGGGTTGAGTCGGACACTTGGCACTGCGGAGCGCACCAGCCGAATGGCCACCCTGCAGAAGTGGCGCACCAAGACGCGCCTGCCTGCGCAATGGTTTCACTGAGCGACTCGTCGAGTATCATGGTATCGGATGCCTGTTGGAGCTGCTGTGCGGAGAAGTCTTCCTGGGACTTACCGATAGCTAACATGCAGTCGAACCAAAAGACCGTCCTGGACTTGGACACGCATGTGGTGACCACAGTCACGAATGGATACTTCCACTCAGACTGTTGCGCGCCACCAAAACAACCTCAATGCGCGCAGGGTTTCAGTAAAAAGCGTAAGATTGACACAAGTTATAATTTTGTTGATCCCGAGTTCTATCTGCCGGACTTTGGGCCATTGCCGTGCAAAAGAATACGGACTGATGAGGACTTTCAGTCTGATTCGGAACAGTTGGACACCACAAACATATCGAACATAATCTCGGTGTTGGGTTCTGGAGGACTGTCTGAGTTCATGAGTTGGCAGCATACGGACCTTGAACAAATATTCACAACTCAAACTATATGTCTGAAACAGAAATTGTTATCTGGCAATGGTTGGACGAGAGCAATTGAAGCATTTTGATTTGTCAGAATTCTGTATAGTTTCCTTACACTTCTTTTCAATTAAATCACAACACTGCAATTCCATATTGTCTGTCATTGAACAGTATTGATGATGGTTCTGAGAGTGGTCGTGTTCTTGCTGGAGTCTACTTTTGCACATAAGGCTACTATTTTCATACTCATTCATTTCCACTGGCCTTTGATTTGCCACAAAACAAAAGATACTGAACAATAAACTGCACCATATTTTAAACCTTTGTTTGTAATGTTTCGTTTGGTCATTGGAGTCTGTGTTTGATATGTATTTATTGAAGGATAGGCTATTTCACACAGCACTATTTCACACAGTTGTAGCCTCTAGTTTGTAAGGTGTTGGCCGAGCGCCATCATGTGGACAACACAGAACTGTACAACTATAATAGGCCTACATCAACAGCACAATTGCGCTTTTAATGTAGGCATATTATTTATAACTGAGCTGGCTTTTCTAACAAATGAAGCTAGAATTGTTGAAGATTAGTGACATGTTGATATACTTTGCACCACGTTCAGTAAGTCATGCTGTTATTATTGTAATAAAGCAATTTAATATCCCGTATATATCCAATAGGCTACCTGTATGCGTGTAAGGATGAACAGTTCCTCAATTTAAAATAATAATCAATACTCATCCTGGAAGTGAACTTGTCTCATCCCAACAAATCCTAAGGGGGCGGGGATAGGACAAAACCCTTGTGTTGATATTTCTGTTTGGTTGTCCTTGAGACATGTCAGCTCGTGGGTTCAGGATATGCAGACGAGATCCACATCTTAAGTGCATCCATTTGACAATATGTTGGGACATTTTGTTCGAGCTGCGGTGAGTGAACGTCACAACTGATTGAAATCGTGTGCTCGTTTTTAAATGCTAGCGTGTTCGCTATTAGGATTGCAGCTGAGGTTAAAAGGGGGTTGGGCGCCGCGCAAAGCAAAGCAGACCTCGCTGCTATAGCAATACATATTATATAATATATAATATCGACTGATTGAACGCTTCTGCACTTGTGTTTACACTGTCACCCGAATGATTGTCATCACATAAAACCTAATGAATAGCACTGCAATAGCATGTCTATGAGTGCTATCGCATCCGCATTTGGCGTATAGCACGCCATAGAGACCCATCAAGACTGCTGAATTTCTAAATCGCATGTGGATAACTGCTATGGTCTTATGGCTGAACTTTCTATTTATTGTCAAAACAACAACAGACATAAAGCTGACTACTAGCGTTTCTAAAGATAACATGGATCTTATCAAATGACATAGCCTAACTAATTATGGCAAAAAAATCTGCTTTAACATCGTGGTGAAATAATTATTTTATGAATATTTTTACAGCGACAAGATAAACGTGAATTAATTAATTTATAATCAATTAGGAATAGAAATAGAAAACAACAGGCGTATCATATTAGTTTTTCTGTTTCACTTCACGAGTTGAGTTCTTGTCCGACAAACCAAGCACATTTCCAACACTTTCAGCTGAGAACTTGAGATGGAAAGTTTCCATCAATCTGTGACATAGAAACAAACAAAATAAGAACCGATAGAATAATCAACCATACAAAATCAGCATTAGCTTGCAGCCCCACTAATCACATAACAACCCTGATGTTGTTTATGTATATAGCTACGACCGGGCCTAGTGAAGCAGCCGTCGTGCCTGGTCAAACCGGTGGTCATCCACCACATCCCCGAGAGGTCCGTGGTGCACCAAGAGGGCCTGCCAAAGCTGCCCGTGCCGCCCCTCAAGCAGACATGCGAGCGCTACCTGGCCATGCTGGAGCCCATCGTCAGCGAGGACGAATTGGAACACACACGCAAACTGGTGGCCGAATTCCTCCAGGGGGGCGTGGGAGACAGACTGCAGAAGAGCCTGGAGCGCCGTGCCCGGAAGACTGAAAACTGGGTATGTGTGTTGTGTTGTTTGAAATCCCATCTCAGAACCCATTTTATTGAGGATATGAAACGGTATGATCTGCCAAGGCATGTTGTTGATGTATAGATTTATACCAATCTAAATTAACTGTAAATCACTTGATAAAATGGATAAAAGCATATCCAAAATGACTGAATAGATTCTTTAGTAAGTATATAAACTAGTCAAACACAACCAAAAACAATATTCAGAAAATCGTACAGCAGACAGTAATCTGGCGACAATGTAAACAATGTGTGCGTGTGTGTTTAAATACTGTTTGTTCTGTGTTCTGCTGCAGCTCTCAGAATGGTGGATGCAGTCTGCTTATCTGGACTGCCGCATGCCGCTGGCGGTCTACACCAGCCCCGGGGTGGTGCTTCCCCGCATGCACTTCCACGACCGGCAGGGCCAGATGAGGTGAGGTACCTCCTGTACCAGCACGGTTCCCTACTGACCACCACCACAACACAGAGCCGTTGTTAATTAGGGAGCATGGAAGGTTAATGCCAGTAAGTCGGTGTAGGAGGAGCCATTATAGTTATTATTTGAATTAATTCAAAATAATTGATTTTATGGCTTAGTTGATGAATTGGCACTGGAGCCGCAGGAGAGAGAGAGGAGGGTCATACTCTTTATAGGGAACTAGTTAGGGAACAGAGGGATAGAGTCCTAGCAGTTAGTAAGGAAGACTAGAAGGGAAACTACCCCTGTCTACCACACACATGCCACATCACTACTATCACCGTTTTAACAATTAATCAATAGCAATTCATCTCTTTTCATTTGAATTGCATACAGCACTGACATTATTAGATGTGAGATCCTGGTTTGTTTCCTTTCTTGGAGGATTTAAGTTACATTTTGTTACTAAACTATGACTGGGATTTGAAAACGTGCGGTGAGGTCAGCCCTCTTGGCTGGGACAGTGTCTTTCTACTGTGGTTTAGAAAGCAACTACTAACAGCTATGAGCACACATGTATGTGTTTGCATTGACTACCATTGATAAATTCCTTCTGGGTTGCTGCTGCTGCTAGGTAAAGACAAGGCCTGAAAACAGAGCGAGAGGAGACGTTTACTTTGTGTCTGATTTATGCTTCAGGGTTGTGAATCAGCTGGAGGTACACGTCAACCTTCACACAGACTAACCCTGTTTCTCTCGCTGGCTATTTTTGGCACTTTCACAGCTGGTAAACATGGCTGGGCTTTTTTTGACTCTACTGACCGGTGGGATATGCAGTGAACAATGTGGGACAGCTCATATTAAACACAGACAACAAGGCAGTCTCTGCAATCAACCTCCAATAAACAATTGTTGATTTCTGCATGATGATGTTATGCATAGTGTTAATATTAGTGTTATAATATGATGCACACTTCATGAATTAATTAAAGGTATTCCTCTCTCTGTCTCTCTCTCTCTCTCTCTCCCCCTCTGTCTCTGTCTCCCTCTGTCTTGTTTATACATATGTACATTTCCTTTTATTATTGAATTATTTATTTTATATATCATAATTTAATATTTGGTAGGTTTGCTGCCAAGTTGATTGCTGGCATCTTGGAGTTTAAAAAAATGATTGACAGGTATGTTTTACAACAAAATAATCCACATAAATACACCCATTTATGGTATGCTTGTGAAAAAACAGCATATGAATAAGGAGGGGGTCTGTGTCCCAGCGATACCTTGCCAGTAGAGTACCTGGGTGGAAAGTCTCTGTGCATGGACCAATATTACCAGATCCTCTCCTCCTGCCGAATCCCCGGACCAAAGAGAGACACCATAGCCAACTACACAAGCGGGAAATCCACACCACCCACACACATCGCCGTGGTGCACAACTTCCAGGTACTCTAGATGTGCTGTACTCCTTTAGTTTTATTTATTTAAATATTGGTATTTAGCAGATGCTTTTATCCAACTGACTACTCTGTCTAGTCTACTCTGGCCGATCACTTATAGTTTTCTCGAGCACCACTCATCCAAATAAACATCGCAATTGCACATCATTGGGTCCTCAGTATTACACCCGCCAAGTGTGAAGTTCATTGGTTGTCGGGAAAATCAACACACATACATACACACATACATACATACATAGCTCTATGAGATGAAACAAAGTCGTTATGACACTAAAATGACCGTGGGCTCCTGTTTCCCCTGTCAGTTCTTTGTGTTGGATGTGTACAACAGCGATGGTTCCCCGCTGACGGTGGACCAGATCTACATGCAGCTGGAGAAGATCTGGAACTCCTCCCTGCAGACCAACAAGGAGCCCGTTGGCATCCTGACGTCTCAGCACCGCAACACCTGGGGCAAGGCCTACAACAACCTCATCAAGGGTGAGGCTGGGTGGGATGGCAATGAGGATGGGGGGCGGGGTGGTGGTGGTACCTTGGGAGGAGGTGTACAGGTGACTGTACACCTCCTGAAATATGGAAGCGATTGAACTCTGTGGCTCCAGTGATTGATGCCTTCTTGTGTTTGTGTCCTAGATACAACTGTATCCACCTGTTTATTATTTTATCCCTTATGGTAGGGGTGGACCGCAAACTAGCACATCTCTTGTGGCATCATACTTTTTTTTTCTTCTTCATGTCTGTGGGGCTCAGAAGGACTTAAAGGGGAACTCTGCCACTTTTCAACCAGCTTTGTATCAGCAAATTAACAAAGTTTACCTTTCCTCCATGTTGCCTGCACCCAGATCTCCCTGCTACTTTTGTCCACCGGATGACGTGCTTTGCATCACCTGAATACGAATGTTAGATTTTGCGTCTGACACAGAGAGCGCCAGCAACCACTGCGGGCGGGGATCACACCATATCCCTAATGCGGATAGATAGAGATAAGATAAGATACGGTTGAAAAGCAGCTAAGTTCCCGTTTAAGGGGGTTGGGTTAATTCTCGTAAAATAACAACGCAGGATACAGTTGCGCAGGTTACACATTTCGGTGTATGAAATGCACAGTAAGGATGATCTATGTCATGTAAGTGAAAAAAAACAACTCTGTTCCAATAATGTTCGTATAAGAAGCTCTTGAAAAGTATTTTTGTGTAACAATGGCCCGGCACAATGGCTAATCCTGTGTCTCGGGGGTCCTCCATAGATAAGACGAACAAGGAATCTGTTCGCGCCATACAGAAGAGCATCTTCACAGTGTGTCTGGACGCACCCATGCCGCGCGTGTCTGACCAGCTGTACAGCAGTCGCGTGGCGGCCCAGATGCTGCATGGCGGAGGCGCGCGCTGGAACAGCGGCAACCGCTGGTTCGACAAGACACTGCAGGTCAGGTTCACCACACGTACATATTTATGTTAAAGCTGCTGTAGGTAGTAATAATACTTGCAGCCTCCAACTCAGGTTGCGGGCTGAATGTGACAGGTAGGCTGGATTCCTAGAACCAATCAGGCAAGAGATGCCCTGATTGGTCAGAAATGAGCTGGGAGCGGCCTAAAATCTAAATGGCTCATACAGAGTCAGGCAGGCGATTATTCCACAGGGCGTTTCACTCACTTATAGCCGACGGATGGCTGTGGCATTTCTACACACTACACTCACATTCTAGCTCCTAAATCTTACCTACAGCACCTTTTCCCTTTAACTGTTAAACATTTTAGTTCCGTTGATTTAATCCACCACCATCTCTTTTTCTTGTGTGCAGAGGAGAGGTTGTATTGTTGAACATACTGAGACATGCGTTTGTGAATACTGTCCCACAGTTTATTGTCGGTGAAGACGGCACATGTGGACTGGTCTATGAACACGCACCCGCTGAGGGCCCGCCCATTGTCTTCCTCATCGATTATGTGGTTCAGTACATGCAAGTTATTTTATACATTAACTCGTTTTCTTCCTTTACAACTGCAGATGACTGGAGATGACAAATCTTAATAGTGTGATTTTTTTGTTTTCTTTCTTTCAATGACGATGTCATGTTTTGACCTCCAGGCAACAGCCAGACATGTTGCGGTCTCCCATGGTACCCCTCGCCATGCCTCAGAAGCTGCGCTTCAACATCACCCCCGAGGTGAAGAGGGACATCGAGAAGGCCAAGCAAAACATGAACATGTATGTGGCGTGTTAGCGTCGCAGCATGTGAACATGTATGTAGAGCGTTAGCGTCACAGCATGTGAACATGTATGTGGCGTGTTAGCATCACAGTATGTGAACATGTATGTGGTGTGTTAGCGTTGCAGTATGTGAACATGTATGTGGTGTGTTAGCATCACAGTATGTGAACATGTATGTGGTGTGTTAGCATCACAGTATGTGAACATGTATGTGGTGTGTTAGCATCACAGTATGTGAACATGTATGTGGTGTGTTAGCATCACAGTATGTGAACATGTATGTGGTGTGTTATGATTGCAGTATGTGAACATGGAGCATGTTAGCGTCGCAGCATGTGAACATGTATGTGGTGTGAGCATCACAGCATGTGAACATGTATGTGGTGTGTTAGCATCACAGCATGTGAACATGTATGTGGTGTGGTATGATCGCAGTATGTGAACATGTATGTGGCATGTTAGCGTTGCAGTATGTGAAAATGTATGTAGGAATGAATTGGTTGCAGGAATTAATTGGTTGATTGGTAATCTTTTTGCATTCTTTTATTTTCTTCTTTGTATTTTTTGTAGGATGGTCCATGACCTGGATGTCAAGGTGCTCACGTTTTCACATTTTGGAAAAAATGTACCAAAACGCCACAAGTTGAGTCCTGATGCGTTTATCCAGCTGGCTCTTCAACTTTCCTACTTTAGGTGAGACTTTGTGAACCTCTTCCTACAACAGTATCACTGTATGTGTTAGATATACACTATCTAATTATTTAACGTTGTTATTGTTTCATTGCAGAATGTATAGTATGTGCTGCTCCACCTATGAGAGTGCTTCCTTACGAATGTTTAAATATGGGCGAACAGACGTAATCAGGACGACTACGCTGGAGTCATCAAAGTTTGTGCTGGCCATGGAGGATCCATCCAAACAGGTAGAATAGAATAACACTAAAGTGTCGCCGTCAGTTTATGAATGTGTGAATGTGAGGCAATGTAAAGAGCTTTGGGTAAAAGCGCTATATAAATGCTATCCATTTACCATTCTTCTGCTTCTCAACAGAATACAGAGAAGGTTGCCTTGTTGCGCCAAGCAGTTCAGACCCACCGGAAGATGACTAAAGATGTAAGGATGGGGTGCCTTCCACCAATGTCCACATTTTGGTCTCAAACAGTCTATGATTCATCATAGTTTTATTTCATGTAATGTATTTTTGATCAGGCAATCAACGGGCAAGCCATAGACAGACATCTCCTGGGGCTGAGGCTGCAGGGTATTGAGGACCTCACCTCCATGCCAGAGATCTTCATGGACACCTCCTACGCTGTGGCTCAGCATTATAATCTGTCCACCAGTCAGGTGGGTTCGACTACTCCTAGGTCTTCATGTAGTTGTAGATGTGTTGCTAGCCAGGAATGTTCACAAATAGACAAAGAGCATGAATGTGATAGCTGGATGATGGTGTGTCTATGTGCTGGATGATGGTGTGTCTATGTGCTGGATGATGGTGTGTCTATGTGCTGCATGATGGTGTGTCTATGTGTTGGATGATGGTGTGTCACCTTTGGCACCTCCCAGATCCACTTTAACCACACCAATCTTAAATGTGATGCCCACACGAAACTATTGATAGCTTGTAAACATGTCTATATATATATTAGGATAATTGTATTGTAATAATGCTGTTGCTGCTGATGAAGATGATGATCTTAATAATACATTTTTATGTAAACTTAACTACCTTAATGTAAATTTCATGTGTGTTGAATTTGTGGCAGCTATAATGAATAGAGTGTGGTTTTTGGCTGGTTTTAGCAGCCTCACCCAACCCCAGCCTCTTAAATCCAGGGCCAGGTGAGGCTGCTTAAAACAGCCACCAACCACACGCACTCCACAGATGTATATCGCATGACCTACACGCTTCTGTCCTCTGTGCATTAAGGTCGGCTCCAAGACCGACTGCGTGATGTGCTTCGGTCCGATGGTGCCTGACGGCTACGGCGTCTGCTACAACCCCATGGAGGAGCACATCAACGTGGCCATCACAGCCTTCAACAGCTGCGAGGAGACCCACGCTGCCAATTTTGGCAGGACTGTGGAGACAGCCCTCTTGGACATGAGAGATCTGCTGGAGGCCTCCACGCCCTAGAGACTATTCGCTAAGAACAGTAACATGGGTCCCCTGTTCTGGTGTGTGTGACCCCTGGTGTCCCTATTCTGTATTGGAAGATGGGTGGGACAGGATATGGAAGTTGGGCCGTAGGGAGAGGAGAGGAGAAACGGTCAGTGAGTACGGTCAACCCAGGGATACACTTGTTATGGAAAGGGGGCTTGATGTTCTGTGACTGCCCAGCCCCCAAATGCACTGCCTTAATGATAGAAAGAGATGACAATACCAAAATAGCTTATTTTCTAATTAAAAATTTAATATAGATTGAGTGCTGAGTTAAAAACAGAGCCAAAGTAAATAATATATATTATATACTTCCCAAGTATTGTTTTTGCAGGACATTTCAGTGCTGAACTGACAATTCTCCTGAATGTTTCAGTTTGTTTTTCTTCTGCCATTTGGCAATAAATGTTGACGAAATGTGCTTTGTAATCTCTCACAAGTAGCTAATTTTGTTTCATGGTGCAAAATATTAACTGTTGAGGCGTTTAAAACACAAAAACACACTGTATAGGCTAAACACAACATTTGTTTTTCCTAACTACTCCTATAAAAGTCACACAAATGTATATTCAGCTTTGAAGGTTCCTTTGGAACGCAGGTAGTCTCCATAGAATTCCACCTCTGCCATGTTTCCCGCCGATCGCCAGAGGAACAGCTGAGGACCCTTAAACACGGTCGTCTTCAGGACATCGACGTCTCGGATCTGGTGAAGAAAGAAAAATAAATAGACAAAACATGGTTGGGGTTTAGACATCAGGAAAAACAAACTCTTTCTCTCAATTACAACGACTAGCAAACTAAAAACATGACTCGCAAACCCCACTCTGTTTCATGAAAAGCCCAACCAAGCTGTAGTTAACTACCATGATGTAGGTGGACTGGGAGTCGCTGGCGTGGAGCTGAGGGCCTATGTTCAGGGCCTGGATCTGGATCTTCATCGAGGGTGGTGCGTTAATGAGCACCCGGCAGGTATGGTTAGTGTTGGGCGTGGTTGGGTTCTTCAACACCCCACTGGAGGAGAACAGCTGGATGTCACAGTCTGCGGGAGTGAGTGAGTAGATAGATAGATAAATAGATAGTTCATTATCTCTTCACACCCACACATCATCTCAAATGGTCACACATTGCATTGAACATAAAGTAGGTATTAGCCTCCAGAACTGGGATCTCATGAAGCCCATCCAACAATGTACAACAAAGCTGCTCTTCGTTGAACTCCTAAATAATACCTTCTCTTGTCAGGTACAACATTTAGATACATGCACGTTGGAAGGACTTGGGGTGGTAAGCTGCTCACTAGCGTACCCTGGTGGTGGCTGTTCTTGCTGTTTTTCTGAGAGGTGTAGGACAGCAGTGCTCCGGTCCCGGGCCTCAGCAGGGTCTGACGCAGCAACAGCACGTTGCCCCTGGTGGTCAGCTCTATGTCCTGGATCTGCCCACACTTCCTCACAAAGACCAGACGGTCGAAGAAGGCCACAAATTCCTCTGAGGACGGAGTCAAATTTACAGGATAATACTGACTCATAATAAAATATTCAGCCATAATAGCTCTTAAATCCTATTATATAGCTATTATATATGTTGCACTTTGTCCGGTTATTTTTAAGAAACTTTTACAGCTGCCCTGATATTTATTTCACTTAGGATAAATGAAGTTAGAAGCAGGAACCAAACGTCAGACATCTTACAAAGATAAACAAAAACATTCGTTTAAAAAAATTATAATTTCACAATCATCATTTTGGGGGAAATGCAATACTTTTGTTCCACACCTTTCTAGAAGCTCTGTGGGTGTATTATTTAAAGAAAAAGTCTCTATAAAAACGTTAGCAATTGACCCTTTAATGTACATCATAGTTCTGTACATACACCAACATACCAGAGAGCTGTAGCAACAGATACTTACTATGTTGGCATTTCAACGCCGCAGATTCCACTTTGATGTGGATGACCTCATCCAAGGGTCGGCCGATTGACACCGTGCAGCGTCCTGTCACGTTCCGCAAGTCCACTGTGCCTGACTCCTCCAGGAGTAACCTCCCACATAATCCTGAAAACAAAACACAATGGGGTTACATCTACGCCAAAAGCCCTCGCTCCTCTAACTAAACCAGCTCCTATTCATGAATGAATGAGGAAATGCTGTGTGTGAGGTGTCTGACTGGTGGTTTGCATGGTGGAGGGTGCAGCGGTGGTGTTGGCTATCGCCACCCAGCTCGCAGTGGGAGACAGGAGAGGATCCTCTGCAGTGGGAGGCGCCTCCGTCCTGATTGCGATGGAGGGAGAGGCAGTGGTGGTGAGGGCAGAGGGGGTGGTGCCGGGCTCCGTGTAGGCCACACAGGCCCCTGTGTCGCAGCCCTGGATGGTGATGGGCTTGGGCATGTGCATGCAGAGCAGAGGGGTCAGGGGCACCCGGCTGGAGGGGCCCATGCAGGAGACGGCTCTGGACTGGATGCCGTACCCACAGGTTGCCGTACACTGGGACACACAACAATAACCCTCTCATCGGTCAACATGTACTGTTTCCACCCCCAACTGAGTGAATAAATCAAGTGAGAAGTAGGGTCGGAGTCGGCCCCTGCTTTTCAGACCCGGAGTTTGCCCCTCGCTATTCACGGTGGGGTTTCCTGGTAGTAGAATCAAGCCCCTCCTTAAAAAAACCACCGCTGACACAGCCGAGATCCGGAACTACAGACCAGTATCTCTTCTTTCATTCCTATCAAAAACACTAGAACGCGCCGTCTTGAATCAACTGTCCTCCTACCTCTCCGAAAACAATCTGCTCGACCCCCACCAGTCAGGCTTCAAGGCCGCACACTCCACTGAGATGGCCCTGCTCGCAGTGACAGAGTCCCTCCATGCCGCCAGAGCCTCGTCCCTCTCATCAGTACTTATTTTACTTGACCTCTCTGCCGCATTCGACACTGTGAACCATCAGATCCTCCTCTCCACCCTTGCCGAACTCGGCATTGCGTGATCTGCACTATCCTGGTTTACCTCCTACCTGACGGACCACACATATCAGGTCACATGGAATGGCTCCTTGTCCAGACCCTGCTCTCTTGACACCGGAGTCCCCCAAGGATCAGTCCTAGGACCTCTTCTATTCTCCCTCTACACTAGATCTCTAGGCTCTGTAATCTCAACCCACGGCTTCTCCTACCACTGCTACGCAAACGACACCCAACTATTCCTTTCTTTCCCCCCCCGACACCCAAGGCGCAACACGCATTTCGCAATGTCTGGCAAACATTAGCAAATGGACAAC
>OMKP01069592.1:3786-21054 GCA_900302375.1 Bathygadus melanobranchus | reverse complement strand
CATGTAGGGTAATGGACAGCATGTACGGTAATGGACAGCATGTACGGTAATGGACAGCATGTAGGGTAATGGACAGCATGTAGGGTAATGGACAGCATGTACGGTAATGGACAGCATGTAGGGTAATGGACAGCATGTAGGGTAATGGACAGCATGTAGGGTAATGGACAACATGTACGGTAATGGACAGCATGTACAGTAATGGACAACATGTACGGTAATGGACAGCATGTAGGGTAATGGACAGCATGTAGGGTAATGGACAGCATGTAGGGTAATGGACAGCATGTACGGTAATGGACAGCATGTACGGTAATGGACAGCATGTAGGGTAATGGACAGCATGTAGGGTAATGGACAGCATGTACGGTAATGGACAGCATGTAGGGTAATGGACAACATGTACAGTAATGGACAGCATGTACAGTAATGGACAGCATGTAGGGTAATGGTGCGCTCACTTGAGATGTGACATCTCATTTGTCGCGTTGCTAGGTCGGGCATCGTGTCCTCGAGCACGGTACCCATAACCTTACTGTACTGCAAATCTATCAGTTGGTGTGTTACGTCATGTGGCTGGAAATGGCTGTGTCGCTTTCCCCATTGGAAAACACCGGAGCGGGGTCGTGAGAATGCCTTGTCGCGTCACAAGTGAACACAACTTAAGGACTGACCTGTTGAGTTGAGAGGAGGCTGGCCTCGGTCTTGGGCCATGGCCGTGAGTGTCATCGTGATGTCCTCGGTGACGTTGGCGAGGTCTGAGGCCAGGGTCACTGCCCCGGTCTCGCTGTTTATTGATAGATAGGGATGACCTCCTGCAGAGAAGCTACAAGACCAGCAAATAAAGTAAATGTCATACCATAATAAATAATTTGCTATCCCAACATTTTAGATTTGGATATTTTATATCATTTTGATGTGATTTTAACTGAAATATGTCCTTCAGCATCTATTCAAACCTCACGTGCGTGTATCAGACAACTTAAAAACAAATGTCCTCATATCTTTCTACACCAATAGCCTTCATCACTTCTGAGACCAATTTCTTCCAGCAACCTGTGTTTGACGACGTGTCCCAAGGTGTTTGCTGTATCCGTCCATCGTGGTCCCATTCTCCACAGAATTCCTTTTTGTGCTGTAATGTTTTTTTGTCGGTACGCAAAAATATTGACATATTACGACGCAAGAAGCCTACCAACCTGTAAGTGATGAGTGAGTTATTTCCTGCGTCCTTGTCCGTGGCCAACAGCCTCAACACCAAGTCCCCTTCTTTGGCATCTTTCACCAGGATGCTCTTGCTGTACATTTCCGCACTAAACGTTGGCACGTTGTCGTTGATGTCTGCCACACTCAGTTTGATGGTGGTGAAGTTCTGGTGATATTGTACAGCAAGCCATGGTGAGGTTTGATTGGCTTCACATTGGTTAGAGCCATGTGATGTCACGTGTCTTTATACACCAATCAGAGAGATTGGTGCTTGTCTGCTATTCTTACATGTACATATGCATGTACATGTAAGATAGCAGACAAGATATATGCATTATATCTTGACAAACAAAGCAAGCCAGTGGTCTAGCTTAGTGGTTCTCAAACTATTTAGCTTGCGACCCTGAAAATGATTTTGGCTGAGACTTGTGACCCACTTGTCCAGTGTTTAATTTGTAAATCGGGAGGTGCCGGATCATGAAGTAGGTTCGAGGGGGTGTGACCAGGGAGGGTTTTAAAAAGCCCTGATCATGTCTGCAATAATGTGTTTATCAATGAAAAGCTACACCATGGCCATGTCCGTCTGAGTATCGTATGGGATCATCATGGCAACAGGTTGAATTTGGTCAGAAGTGGGCTAACAAGATTTAGAACGAGTAGCAATGATATGATGCGAGGTGTGCAGGAGGAAAGCCAACGCTCGCCCTCTGCACTAGTGATGGGAATGCTATTGACTGTAGCAAATAGACCAAATCCCACCACCACCAAGTCTAGCACTAGCAAGTTAGTTAACTTACCAGTAACTAGTTAATGCTCGAAAATAATCTCGCGACCCCCACTTTCAGCATCACTGGTCTAGCTAACAAACCACGCCAATATAACCATATATATCGAATATCCAATCAGACCACAGCAGAAGCAAATCACCAATATGTTTACAACCAATGACAATTAGAAGAGAGAATTACAATCATATGCAGCACAATGTATTTTGCACTAAACGGCTCCTTTTCTACAATGATTATTAAGACGTACTTATTGTCTACAGATGTCACTCCTCTATAACATATGCACCAAAGGTGTGTGTTGGTATGTCTGTCTTACGCCATTTTATTGATGTGCACGTAGATACATTCATGTCATTTCTGTGACACCACGGTACCTCTCTCTGTGGCGTGCCCTTGTCAGAGGCCAAGATGATGATGTCATACGAGTCCCTGCTCTCCCGATCCAGAGGTCCCACAACCAGCAATGTGCCATCCTGCAATGAAAACACACACACACACACACACATCACACACTTCTACCAAAACATGCCATAGAATTCAACACTTTTTCAATGAATGTCAACAACGATATTTCACTGGAAATGTGAATGATAATGAAGGCAAATATTGTGACAGGCTTTCATACAGAAACTACATTTACAATAATTCATCGTTATATTACGACTAATGCCTAGGACAAGATTTCAAAGTTGACGTTTCATAAGTTATGAGAACACTTCATTATGTCTTCAGCAATACCGAATAGCTGACTCTTAAAACAGACAGGCAAGACTAGACGAAAAGACGAGATCTGTATGAAGGCAAAGATGTGGTAAATTGCTGGAGATATCTAACAGAGAGTTGTCTCGCCTTGACGCTTGTGAAGCCATCCGACTATGCAGTTACAAATACAACTACAAAAACACAAATATAGCTCAAAACTACATGATTACTGCGTGATTTCGACCTCACCTCTCTGAGTGTGAAGAGTGGGTCAGGCGATTGGAATGACAAGGTGACTTCCCCATTGGGGCCGGCGTCGGCGTCGGTTACCAGGATGGTGTCTACCTCCCATGGGGCGGTGTCTGAATACTGGCCCTCTGGGACCTGGAGGGGGTTTGGGATGGCTGGGAACTGAGGGCTGTTATCGTTATAGTCCAACACAGTAACGTTGAGCACTGCGCTGGCACTCAGTCCGGAAGTAGGTTGGTCGACCGCTATTACCTGAAGGGAAACCAAAGAACAGAAAAATTCATAGGGATTCAACAGAAATAATTCCTCAATTATAAGGATTCTCCTCTCAAGGATAGTTGACAGTATGCTTGTTTGAGAAAAAGTGATGGATGACATAATCATGTCATCCATCACGATCAACTGAATTTTAGTCAGACTCTTCATTCATACACAAAAGTGTATGAATGAAACGATACTTGTATGTATTTTAACTATTTGTACTCAGCAATTCTATGTAGTCAAATCAGTCTAATTAATATCACATGCACAAAACAAGATCAACAAGTGTGGTAAATTATTTAAAAATAATGAATAGTTTAGCAGAAGTAGTAAACAAATCCCTTATTATACGAGCAGCAGCTACTTTCTAACTGCTGGATTCTGCTACTTAATAACTAAATAAATAACTAATAACTAAAAAAAGATATATAGAATTCTACTTGGCAAAATATCTGTTTCACAATTTCATACCTGCAATAGGTAATTGTCGTGAGTCTCTCTATCCAAGGTGACATTGGTCCTCAGGAAGACCATACCCTTTTTATTGATGTCAAAAGTGTCAAAAGGTGTCAAAATGAAGTGACCATTGGAGAACCCATCCTGTAATAATAAGAAAGGTATAAGATACCTGGAACGATGTACAGAAGTCTAAGGATGTGTTAGTGTTCAGCCAGATAGACTAGACTGGATACAGATCCCATATTGGCAACAAATATCCACTTCTTCAAAACTTGTACATCATTAAACCACAGTGCATGGCATAATTGTGATATGGAAACCAAGCTAGAGATTACCAGTATGAAACAATAGTGAAATAGTGAAAAAATAAATGCAGCGTAATATAGACTGTGACATTTAAATGTTTTTGGCAATACCAAAACTCTAAACCAATCAGAAACAGTAATTGTATGAACCTAAAGATCGTACTATCCCTCTAATATCATAGTACAGTTGACCATTTCTGGCTACTTGTTAGAGCCATAGGAGGTGATGATCTGAGCATGTGTTTCTGACCTCATCTTTGTCAGTGACGTCCAGGGTGAGGACGAGTGTACCACTGGGCAGGTTCTCAAGCACTGCGATATCGTAGACGGCGTGGCTGAACTGTGGGTGGTTGTTGTTCACGTCCTCTACCCTTATGACCACGGTGCTGTTTCCTGCCTCAGCGGGAGTTCCCCCATCGGCAGCCTCAACCGTGACTCTGTACATCTTGGCCACGCTGTAATCCAAGGTCTGGGCGAGCCACAGCACACCAGTGGACGAGTCCAACTCAAACGCACCCGGTGGTGTGGAAGGACTTTGTAGGAGAATTCTGTACGTCACTGTGCCGTTGGGGCCCTCGTCGGGGTCCACTGCCGATAGAGTGAGCAGAGTGGTGCCCACTGATGCATTTTCTGAGACGTCCACATAGAACTCTATTTTGGGGAACTCGGGGACGTTATCGTTGATGTCAGCAACTTGAATCTGCAGGGTGACAGAGGCTGACTTGGCTGGCTGCCCCTGGTCTTGTGCCACTACCAGCAGACTGAACTCTGGATCGGTCTCCCTGTCCAGTTGAGCAGCAACCCATACCATTCCAGACTTGGGGTCGATTGAGAATTTTCCTTTACCGCCTTCCATAGAGTAGCGGATGTCCCCGTTGAAGCCATGGTCTTTGTCTGTGGCAAGCACAGCAGTGACGTTAGCCCCCACATCTATGTCTTCTGGGACTGATTCGGTAATGGAACTAGAACCAAATTCAGGATTGTTGTCATTGATGTCTGTGACATGAACTTCCACAACCGCATAGTCGGTATTGACATTGTCAGAGATAGAAATGCTGACGAGGTAGATGTGTGGGGCTTCATCATAGTCAAGAGTGATTGCGGAGGAGAAAATACCATCTGGTGAAATTGTAAACTTTTCTGTTTCGTTCACAACTTGGAGAATAGGAGGAACCTCTAAACCCAATGCCAGAAATTTGACCTGCATGCAGAAAAAACATGTAGTTAAAAAATGTTGTGGTGGTAGTGATGTGGGTGCTACAAAAGCTTATTTTCTTTGAAGATGAACACTAGCGTTAAGTAAATGTACAAGTACTTGTCCACGTAACTGTAGAGTTAGTTATTTTCATTATTAGCATAAACCTGCAGTCATACTTACATTTACATTTACATTTAGAGCATTTGGCAGATGCTTTTATCCAAAGCGAAACACATTTGTCGAAAGAGGGAGACAACAATATATCGCTGAAGGTGTAGTACAATTAGAAGTTACAGGCATTCCTGGTTGCCAGGTCAATAGAACAAGTTGGAACATACTTGGTGGTTACCTCATTTTTTTTTAAATAGTCATGTTCGTTACTACGGTAACACTTGTGTGTTTCATTGCAGTTCTATTTTAAGGTGATAAAGGTTGGCAGTAAAGTAATAAATGCTAATCAGTAGCTGGCACATCATTCTCAGTAAAGGAAAAACAAAGTGTTGTTCCAGGGGAGATAACCTCATACTGGCACATAGCCAGACAGCCAATTGCAAACTCAAAGTCTCAGGAAATTTTACAGAAACTAATTCTGAATAGAAAATGATTGAAGACACTGCCATCACACTGATAACCAATGGCTTCCCTCTAGAAATCAATAATGGCAGTGATGTGTTCTCTGTCATTGTGTTCTGGCTCCAGTTGCTTTATCAAACATACATCCCCTCACATGCCTATACCCCATTCCCTTCAAGTGGTGGTTAGGAGAATACTATGTTAGAAGGTATTTGTGAAAAGACATACTTTCAGGATCATAACTCCCGGATCTTGTTCTTCTTCTATGGTGCCACTGTAGGTTTTCTGTGTGAACTGTATTTTGGAATCTCCTGGAGCAAAAACGCTCACCTGTGCAAAAGAGGAACGAGACTCTACGCCCGCTAGAGGGGAGAGGAGACGTCACCAAGTAAACAATTATTAATTTTTTTAAAGTGGGAGGAGGCATACTGGAAATGTTTGTTTTTGCTAGCAAAAATAGTTTTAGGGTTGGTCATCGTGGTAGGTGTCTATTTTTAACTAGCCTTTAATAATTAAGTAAGCTAGTAGTATCTAAATGCAGTAATAGTAAAATGCAGATGTACCATCTTTGGCTCTTATGAATAAAGTGAATTCCAAAATCCTGTCCTCCATGAGTGGAATAGGTTTCTTCAGAGTTATCTCTCCACTGTTGTTATTGATAGAGAAGTAGCCATCTTTGTTTCCAAAGTCCAGGGAATACGTGATCTCTCCATTAGGACCTTTATCTTGGTCTTCTGCTTTGACCTTTAAAGAGTATCATAACAGATTTAAAAAACATTCTGGTATTATTCACTTTTTGTTACTCACTCAAATGCCAGATGGAATTTGATTAATTCAACAAAATCATCCAAGGGTAATATACAGGATTTTATGTTTAAAACATGTAAAACATGTTTAAAACAGTGTTAATCAGTTACTACAGGATCTGTGTTGTTCAAAATATGTTCAATGGGAAAAGTGGATTGGGAGTTTAATCATTGTCCTTGGCCTATACCTAGTACAACTTAATAATGTTTTAAGTTTAACAGCACTGATAGAAGATTGAACTCTTACCTGGACCAACAGCATTCCCTCTACTTGTTCTCCATTCACCTTTACAATGTATATGTCTTTAGTGAACTCAGGACTGTTGTCATTCTGATCCAGAAGAGTCACATTCACATTCATACTTGCAACTTGGTTGGGGAGATCAGACTCAATGGCTGTCACCTTAAAATGTAAAAAGGAACATCTTATACCAGCCAGAAATGCTGTGTGGTGCAACAAACAACATTGTCCAGACTACCATCAGGTTGAGTCTGAACTTGTCACGTCAAGGCATGCCATGTCAAAATGTGATGTTAATTCATATTTCAGATGGATAGGAGGGATTGCAGGGATTGCTTTTATTATGTTAATTCCCCATTCATTATGGACTATGGAGCTTTCTCATACATATGATAGATCCTATTCCACAACAAAACAAAAGTGATTTCTAAAATGAATTCAAATGGAATTATGGCTAATCTAGCTTTTTAACCTGGAAAATGAAGCTTTCCTGTGATTCCCGGTCCAGTGCAGTGGAGTCCTTCACCCTCACAGAGCCATCAGAGCTCACAGAAAAGGGAGCGGATTCTGGAACAATACTCAGGTTTCCCAAAAAGCCACCCTGAAGATGTTCAAGAGGCAATACTTTGAATGTAGAATAAATCAATGTTATTGGCACTGAGTTGAGTGCTTTTAAAATAGATTCAGGTAAATATATATATATATTTAGACGTCGTGGTCTTCGATGTATCTAAGACCACGTGTTACGTTCAGTTACCCTACCTGGTCTGCGTCGGTGACCGTTGCCATGAAAACAACAACATCTACGGGAGAGTTCTCCAGAATGGCCACAGAGACGCTTGGCTGATTGAACACCGGCGCATTGTCGTTTACGTCCTCGATGACAACGATCACTACGCTATCGGCTGTCTTGGAAGGGTCGTCGGCCTGGTCAGCCTGGGAGAATACGGAGGTGGGGAAGGGGGTTGATCGTCACCGTAATTCATCAAAAACGTACAGTATGTCAGCTCTATAAGTCAGCCAGTCGGAAATAACACAAAATATAAAAATAACATGTATTACTTTTTAATTAGCAGTATGGCAAACATGACAGCCATGGTGGAGATAGCAAAATAACGTTTTCAGTACCTGGTGTATTGGAAATGTACAGTAAAGTGATGTGAAGTAGGGCTGTAGTTTTATGGTGGCTGCTAGGGTGTAACATGTTTTGGATGGTTGCTAGGGCATTCTGCCCAGTTGGTAGTATTCTAGCCGGTTGCTATGGTATTTTAGGTGTTGTAGGTGGTTTCTATGGTGTTTTGGATGGTTGCTAGGGTATTTTGGGTGGTTGTTTGGGTGTTCTACATGGTTGCTAAGGTGTTCTGCACGGTTGCTATAGTATTCTGGAAGGTTGCTAGGGTGTATCTGTTTGTTGCTAGGGTGTTCTAGGTGGTTTCCCAGGTCCTAGGTGGTTGCTAGGGTGTTCTACAGGGTTGGTAAGGTGTTCTGGGTGTGGTTCTATGTGGTTACTATGGTGCTCTGGGTTGTTGCCAGGGTGTTCTGGGTGATTGTTAGGATGTTCTGGGTGGTTAACTGATATGGGGTAGCTACATGGGGTCCTGTGTGAAAGGTGAGAGGTCATTATTGTTCTAGTAAAAAGTATGAAGGAGTTGAGTAGGGAAGTTTGGGAAGAATATTAATAGTGAGTGAACTATTCAAACAGGTGTTTAGTTCTAAACTGATGTTTAGATTTCAATGTGTGTGTATGTGGAGAGCAGTTATCTCTTGTAAAAAAGTATAAACACCTTTGCTTAGAAAATTGAGATGAGCAATCACTGTGAGGAGCTTAACATTTTATTTCTAATAATATTTCTAATTCATAATATGGTCTTTGGGGTCTAAGTAGTGACAGTTTATAGATTTTTTTATATTTTGTACACTCTAACAATTAAACGTTTCTTAAAAGTATAAATAGTATAAAAGTGATTTCATAAAGATTTGGATAGTAAGGTAGTATATAAAGTTTGAGTGATTTGAATTATTAAAGTTGCACGCCTAATAATAATGACAATAATAAGTATGATAGGTAATAGCAGTTATTACCTAATCCCCTGAGACTTGAGAGTCCACAGGGGGGCCACTTCTACTTTGCATGTGTGGTGTTGCTTAACAAGAGTGGGAAGCACATAGTATCACAGTTCCAAATGCAGTGGCAGACTTGATCCCTGTAGCCCACAGTCTGCAACTTTTATCCAGGATTTTCGCCATCACCACCACCACCACCACCACCACCACGATGACACCCCCATCACCAGAGTATGTTCCACACAACACCGTAACATGATGAGCAGGATGCGTCATACCTTGATGCTGACAGTTATCATGGCGCTGTCCATCTTCTCTCGGTCGATGGCAGTGCGCAGAGACACCACCCCACTACTGCCGTCCATTGTGAAGTGGTCGGCATACTTGGGTGGAGACACTGAGAAAAAATGTTTCCGTTTAGAAAGATGAATTCAACCGCCATATACCATAAAGGATTCCAAATGGTTTGCGGCAGGTGCACATTTAACTGGGGAGGTATAGGTTAGATTAACACGTTACACACAATATCGTTATATGGGTATATGTGATTTACCTTCAGTGATTCTGTAACCAATGGTCGCATTGATCCCAGTGTCTCCATCCTGAGCCTTTATGGCCTCAGGTGTTATACGATGAAACTGACCTACCTAATAAAAGAATACAGCTGATACAGCATCCTTTGTTCTTTGAATTATTCTTTCTTTTCTCGCTTTTGCTTTTAATTGCAGGGATCCAGAAGAAATGATGCTCTCATCATGTGGCTTTTATTACAATTCAACGAAATCACCTCTGGATCTGAGGCAAGAGAGATTTACTGACAAACCTCGTTCTCAGGAATTGAAGCCTGGTATAAATTGTGGTTGAAATAGGGGTTGAGGTTATCAACGTCCTCAATGTTGATGACCACCGTAGCTTCATCAGACAGACCACCCGTGTCCTGTACACACACACACACGCACACACGCACACACACACAATGTGTGTATGTAGGACTCAATGTTCCATGTGAATAACAACATTATTAAGGTTGGAAGTAATTTCCACTTGCTGAATTCTATACACATTTCACAATATCCATAATACAATTACCTCGGCCTTCACTTTGAAGTTGTATTGTTTTTGTGAGTTGTAATTCAGGCGCCTTGTCAAAATAAAAGCCCCTGAATCAGTGATCCTAAAGTCTTCCGAAGGTGGTGGCTTATGAGATACAGAAAAAGGATTGTCAAGGTATGCAAAAAGACATTGTCAAACAAAATTGTCTGATGAACTACTGAGAGATTTTAGACTTGTTCTCATTGTTCAAGTTCACGTTTGTTTTTGTCATGTGGTCAATACTTCTTTCCATTCTAACTGTAAGTAAACACAATGAATAAACAAAAATAAGAATGACTACATCTTACCAAGAGTGAATATGACACCCTGTTATTTTCATTGGTGCTGTCCTTATCTTTGGCTAGAACTCGCAAAACTTCACTGTTAACAGAATGAAGCTGAGAAAAGAGAAAGAAAAAAACATGCTGATTACCCATGCTAAGTTCTGACCTGTAGTAATAATGAATAACTTTTGTGACACCCTTAGCCATTAATAAAACACTCATATTGCTACTTCCAATAGATTACCTCAGATATTGTTGTGGTGTACATCTCTTTTGTAAATACAGGTGCATTGTCATTCAAATCATTGACCTGTAGCATCCGCTTGTTCACAATCTATAGGAGGAAATAGCATTTCTTTAAAAGATGTATGTTCTTTTCCATGTGGCAGATATGGAACATCTTACGTACTTCTTACTTACATACCTTAGATGTAAGATCACAAACAAGAGAGTAAAGTAATTGTCCCGCATTCTGTAAAACATGCATCAAATGTTTTATAAGCAATGCTTCAACAAATATCGCTAAAAAATAAATCCTTGTTTGTTCATCGTCAATTCACAATTGAACCATCCATTTGTTTATATTATATCTATATAAAACTCCATCATAACTTTTAAATATGCATTATTGGACAAATCAATAGCAGGGCGTTTTAAATACTTTGTAAATACTGGTGTATTTCCACCATCTATCCATCCGTTCATCTGTCCACCACACATCAAATCACCAAACTCACGTCAGCTAAAAGCTCTGCGTCCAACTCCTTCTTAGTGCGAACTGTGGCATGTGTCTGACCAAGCTCAAAGCTCAGTTCCAGGAAGTCGAGATGCTCAGGGAAAACGTTAGCTTTAAGGAACACACTGGCACCAGGTGCGATCCCGGTAACTAGCTCTACATCGCCTGTGCATTTGAAACATACAACACGCATGGCACACGCAATTCAAAATATGTTAGTGGATGATTCCCTACAATAGCGTCCACTTACATAACAATATGCATTGTTGTCATGTATTTAAAGTGTAATTACTGTGTCACTATGTAAATATTTGTGCATATGTGATGCTTCATCAAATTGTATTTGCATATTACTGATGAAAATAGATAGGAAAGATTTTCAATGTTGATGAAATAATATGAGACACCAAATCAAAATGTACATCCAAATCTAATAAACTTATCTTGCTCTATCTATTTTTGTATCTGATAACTTGGCTTCACATATACCAATAAAATCAGCACATACCGTACGCTGCCTTTAATAGGCTAACAGCTGGCTAGCTATATTGTCACTTTTACATGATCCAATCACCAATTATACATATAGGTATAAATAAACAACATTGTACCTGTATAGCCCTCATCCACAGTACCCACAATGAGATCTGTGCCAACCTCACAATTTATGGTTGTAGTACCTTTAAAAGAAGAAAAAATCACACAGCTACATACACAGACATATTTAAAGAAGAGCAAAAACGTGATTGAACTTTCACTCTTTGGTGGTTTTGAGGGTTTGCTAGGCTGTATGGATCAAACATTGTGGACTTGGGGCAGGACCTGTCTGCAGATGTAGAAGATGCAGAAGAATTATTATTGCTGTATCAATCACAGCTTCTTGTGAACAGAGCAGCCCTACTACACCTGGTGGAAGCTTGGATCCAGAGATATAATCCATGAACATAAGGCAAGCAATTTATGTGGAGTAAGTAAGTAAGTAATAAGTAATAAATCCTAAGTAATAAATCCTTTTCTGATTCTGATTGAGTTAAGGAGGCCAAAGGCCTTGAGTTCTCGATCAATTTGTCGACTGACATGAATAAAATGTGGACTGACTGAAGAAACATTGCATTTTGCCTCTCAATGACCATGATACAATGAGGGAGAACCATAACGTCTCATTTAAAACATTTAGCAAATTTCGTCCATTTTTTTTTGTTTCTGGCTTGGGTTAGGGTTTCTGTTTCTGTTTCTCCTAACCCTAACCCTAACCCTATGTAGAGGAGTAAATGTAGTCAATAATCTGATTGGGTGCTAGTGGTATAGCGATGTGAGTAGGATGCCACATTCAAAATGGTCCTAACAGGGTTTATAAAAAGATAACATTTTGATTTGTGCGGTTTAACATTCAACCCCCCCAAAAAAGTCATAATTCAGGTCAAAAAATAAATCAAGCTGTTTATTACTGATGCCTAAACATAATTTTACTGCATGTCCTCATTATGTTTCGTTGACATCAAACCACAGATATTCAACTACAAATATGTATGCAAATACCAGCTCTCTATATTTAATGTTAAATCCACCTATTATATACCATATATACATGATCAATGCAATATTATATACCATGTATACAAACCTATTTATGATATGAACCTATTTCCCCACAACCCATTGTGGTCAATCTGTGCAATTCAACAAAGAAAGTAAAGTACTAAATGGGTCACCACAGGTCACTACACTCACCTACTGGACTGCCATCAACATCCTTTAGACCAACAGAGAACATTAGAAGATATAGCCAAAGCAGCTCCATACTGAATAGACGTGTGACTCCCTAGTGTTTCTGTTTACCAGAACCACCGGATGATATTGGGGCAGGCTAGGCTAACCTTTGCCTCTGCTGCATGGCCGCCCAGCCCCATTTTATGATATGTTGTTAAGTTTTATAGCCAGGGCACATTACTCAAAGCTTATGGATCAATATGAGATCTGAGTTTCATTTCCATTAAAATCATGTGGAGATTGACTTAATGGCGACTTAATGTAGCATGGAATAACAAGACACCAGCCTGTATTGGGTTTCACACAATTGGCGTCCTGATCTGTTTTAGTGGAAGCGGTATAGGCTACATGTTGATCACATCATGTGCTTTACCCTGGTTTACACTGATAAGGAAGAATACCTGTATACGTGTACACAACTGGCTTACTGTAGCCTTAATCATAACCATAATCAGAGGTATATATATATAGATAGATAGATAGATAGATACTGAGAACTGAGAACAGTCTGATTTTATCTTGCATTTTTGTATTGTTGTATGTATCTTGCGTTGTATCTTATGTTAAAATAGCTTTTTAAGTAGTCTTGTAACTAATCAAAACAATTACATTTCTTGAGCTTTTTA
The DNA here is from genome assembly GCA_900302375.1 of Bathygadus melanobranchus. Classification (NCBI taxonomy): domain Eukaryota; kingdom Metazoa; phylum Chordata; class Actinopteri; order Gadiformes; family Macrouridae; genus Bathygadus; species Bathygadus melanobranchus. The sequence goes on along the minus strand of OMKP01069592.1, from coordinate 7,694 downwards.
ATTTAATTAAAAATTCGATTGTAATTACAATGTTTTCTTCTTGCCTTACCTGGAAGTATAACTACGGTATATAACTTAGCTTGTGTAGCATCTTATCCTGGCTACCTGCTGTTGTACAGTAAGGAGCTAACCTAGCAACTGTAAGCTTGTAAACTTGTTCTATTGACCTGGAAACCAGGAATGCTTGTAACTTGTTCTGTTCTAATTGCACTCTTCAGCGATATATTGTTGTCTCCCTCTTTCGACAAATGTGTTACTTTTTGTACGTCACTTTGGATGAAAGTGCAATGTTGTAGGGAAAAATCAGTGGCTGAAAGTAGCCTTTATAGGAGAAAAAATTGTTAGAAAAACATCATTACCCAACATTATGTAATCTAGCTTTCAGTGATTTGTTTACTCGAGTTTGTATGCTGCCTGTTTGACTCCAAGTAAAGTGTTTTTTGAGTTTATTCAAATCTTCTGCAACAGAATGCAACAGCAAGGTCAGTGGCCAAGTCACAGCCCTAAATCTCAATCCAATCTGATCAAAGTTCATTTATTATTATTTACATGATAGGCCTTTAAGATACTATACTGAACAACATAGTGACTGAAGAAATATTTGTGTTAGAACAAGTTATAGCAGGCAGTCTATCTATCACATATATCTCACCATCACCTTAGAATCCTTGCTCTTCATCAAGCAGAGGGCTGAGGTGCTGGTATCCTTCATCACACATTTAACTGTGTATCTGCCATATATACTATTGTATGACATGTATGATTGTATTGTATGTTTTAGATGTTCATCCCTTTTCCAGAACTCCCAAGCATCTTCAATGATTGATAAGGTTGTCTGACAGTATATCTCAAAACGCCTTACGGGACGCTATTGGAACGTATTGGCTATTGCAGATGATAGCCAGAAGGTGGCGTCGACGGACACCCACGGACGGCTGCATTTCAATGGCAAGAAGAGACCCACGCGCCGCTTTAGCTTTCGTCCACGCAGATGAATTATTAAAAACGAGCACACGTGACCTCCTGATCACATGACCGCAATAGAAACAGCGCAACATGGCCGACATCGAAGCGACCAAGTCGTTGACTGGGTTGCTTAACGGAATAGCTCAAAAAGCATATTACAACAATGCAGAAATCACCGAAGAGGTGCTCAAGACTGAACTGTATCCTGATCTCTCCCAAGAGAATTTCAATGCCTTGCATGAAAGAATGAAGGGGCATTTAAAGGTAAGATAGGCGGCGTTATTAACCCACGAATTGACGACAAACATGGTTCGTGCACTAGAGGAATTGTCGCCGATATGTCGCTGCATTTTGTCTCTTTATACTTTAAGAAGTACGAGTGGTTTACAGCTACACGCTTCTGTTACCCCGTGTGCGTTAGCATTATTTCTTGATCTCAAAGACGCTTTCTTGTACATGTCAGAAAGGCGATAGTCTAATGGTAAAGGAAACGGCGTTGACGAGTATTTCTTAAATACAATACAGACGTTGTCATTTTGTCTTAGCGCCTGCAAATGTTATCACATAGCTAGCTGGTTGTCAAACTTCTCGGCTGTGCCACTAGAGGGCAGTGCTAGCACGCACATTATGTGACCCAATGTCTTGTAATGTGTATTTTATACAGTCATCAATTCATCTCTGACACCTCTTTGTTTGCTCGATGCCAAATTATGACTTAATTGAGTTAGCAAATGCATATCTTATTGAAGGGGCCCTTCAAATAGATGCACGATAAGAATTTGTCACGAGAGCCTTCACAGTAACAAGTTTGGCACTTCAAAATAGTACTACAGTGCTTTGTGTAGCATCTTATCCTAGCTATCTTTCTTTTTACCAGCAAGGGGCTAACCTAGCAATCATAAGTGCTTGAAACTTCTATTCAAATATTACTGTACCACCAGCAATATATTGTTGTTTTACTCTCTTCAGACAAATGTACCTATCATAAGTCGCTTCGGACAAAAACGTCAATATAAGATAAATGCCGTAAATGTAAATGTTTGGCATTTACATGTGTGTGTCGAAGCTAAAGAGCAACTGCGCCTCTGTCTGCTGCTGTTGTACTCTTCCTCGTCCACCTTTCAGTGCATCGCCATGGCAGACATGGACCACGGCCAGCTGGAGGCCTTCCTCACAGCCCAGATGAAGAAACATGTTGGCGGGGGGATGACTGAGGGGCAGGCCGCCGCTCTCTCCCGCTTCTGGAAGAGCCAGCGGGCCCGGGTGCGGGAGGCACTTTTGGCACAGAGCCGCTGGGAGCCGGGGCTCAGGGGCTTGACGTGGAGGGTGGACCTGCAGACGTCCAGCAGCGGGGGCCAGGAGGCGGCCCCGAGCGGACCCGTGGCCCTGCTGGAGCTGGAGCTGGGCCGGGCCTCACAGGTCAGGGCTCCATTGTTGTCTTATTCTCACCCCGGTCATATATTATATGACCGGGCTACATATATTATAGGTCAAATATTATGCACTGAGATTTATTTCATATTTAGATTGTATTTATTTATTATTAATTAATTTATTATTTTTATTTTTGTACCACTCTTCAAAATTACAATGTAATACCAGGAACGTACACACACACACAACCCCCCCCCAATGGGTTAACATAAAGCCATTACCGATGTCCTTTGACCTCATAAACATAACTCCAGCAACTCCATTGCTGATAAGAGGGACAGTGATAGTTGCGCATTTCATAGTTTAAACAGAATTAATAATTAATACAATGTTTTGATGATTTGATGTCAGAAATAACTAATAGCTCCCAGTGTGTTGACACTTAGCTAGGGGGGATCCGAACCAACAACCTTCCAGTTGCCAGACAACCGCTCTAGCTCCTGAGGTACTGCCTCCCTGCACTACTAGTACTATAGCTACTAGTACTATAGTACATGCTAGCATGTTAGCATTAGTGGTAATGGCCCGTACTCAGGATGTTCTCATGGGGAGAACGCTGACACCCAGCAGAGGTGGACCTCCCTAGGCCACAGGGCTTCGGCATTTCTCCGAAGGGGGCCTTAGTGTTTCTGGCTGGAGATCTGTGCTCTACTGAGGACATTTTATAGTGTTGAATATATATCCATTCATATACATATTTTACAAAGTTATGAAATGGGCTATTATAAAAAATAGGCTGGCCTATTTATGTATTATGTTATATTTAGGTATGGGTCATGAAAAAGAGGTATCAAGCTTGCAACCTGAAGAACAACCTTTAGAACTATGGGGACTATGGGGGGTTACTTTGAGTCATACTTATACCAGCAGTTACACATCATAATCCATATCAGTAATATGTTGGCAATATGATACCATGACAAAGTCTTATCTAATACAACTGGCCTACACACACACACACACACACACACACACACACACACACACACACACACACACACACACTCTCTGTACTCTGCACAGGGGGCAGATTAGGGTTGTATAAGTCACATCTACTTTTGTACTATACAAGTATATACACGTTGTTTTGAGGAGTGTACTGCCACACTGTTGTTAGGGTAAAATAATCAGTGGATGGTTCAGTTCACATGCACACATGTCTATTGATTCAACAAGTTTTATTTGTCACATGGCAATATACAGTGTACAGAAGCAGTGAAATGAGGGTCGGCAGCAGGGCAGACTGTGCAAGTTTGCAATGTAAATAAAATATAAAGAGTAAAAAAATGTAAACATTTAAAATAACTCCAAAGGAAGGGGGGCTACACAGGGGAAAAAGAGCCGCACAACGGCCAGATCCGGAACCAAACCATTGCTGGTTGAAAGACTGAGATACAGTTGAGTGAGGGAAGTGTGAGCAGTATTTGAGTGCCACAGACAGCAGCTGACGCTACCACAGGGCTGAAGCCAATTCAAGATTAAGGGTCATGTGCCCCCCCACCACCCCC